>SNQJ01S0129865.1:0-25973 GCA_010110895.2 Picea sitchensis
GAAGGTCCCTTTCCACTTTTTCATTTCTTTGGACTTAGGACCTCATCCACCTAGGTTGAAGATTTGGAAAAGTTGTTTTCTAGAGATGTTTCTCTTAAGGATTTTTATTGGAGTGTTTCTTTATGTAGTTGGCCTTAGGTTGTTTCAGTGTCACCGCTTTTGGATCATTGATTCATAGTGGTTGACCAACTTCTCCACTGGTCAAGAAGGACAGATGGTCTTTCTCTTGAAAGCATTGAGCTACCTCCTAGAAGGCGTGGGCTTTATACCACAATTTCACCTGAGTCAGTGTGTGAGAATTTTATGGACATGAACAGTCCCACACGGGATGAAACTATGCATAAGAATGATATGGCCAAATTTCTTGAGGATACTAACCAAGGGACCCCTGCCCAAAGGGATTCTTGTTCTTTTCCTTTCTTTGGAAACGTTGGTGCCCCCTTGATGGCCACTTTGAACATTCTTGGGTTGAATATAGGAATATCGATTTGGTTGTGGACCACTCTCAATGTCTTGAATTCTCTTGACACTTATCAAATAAGCACCTTATGTCATGGGCATCGTATATATTTTTATCCTTCACCTTCTACACTCGTAAATTCTAATTCTCCTCCTTCTACCTCTTTTGGTGAAAGTCCATATACTAGTAACTAGAAGTATAAAAGGAATAGGAAGAGGAAGAATAAGAAAAATAAGTCACCAACCTCTGCTAGTCATGTTGGAGACCTGTCACTAGCTTCTATAAGTTATGGCTAGGGAAAGCGACCAACCTCTGCTAGTAATGTTGGAAGCACAAGTCCAGTCACTGCGATTCATACTGGCAGTCGCTCACCAAACTCTGCTAGTCATGTTGGGGATTCACCAACAACCTCTATGGTTCATTTTGGAGTCTTGTCACTAGCCTCTTATAGTCATGATGAGGGCATGTGACTAGTCTCTGCAAGTCATGTTGGGAGAAAAGTCCAGTTACTACTAGTCATACTAGCATCGTGTCATCGACCTCTGCGAGTCATGTTGGAGTCATGTTGCCAACCTCTACTAGCCACATTGGAGATATGCAACCAACCTTTGCTAGTCATGTTGGGGGAAACCCACCGACAACTAAAATTCATGTTGGGGAAATTGATACTGCCAAGAAGCCTAGATGTATAGTACGTAAGCCTAGGTTCCCTTGTAATATTTTCAAAAGAGATCACCTTACTCATTTTTTCCCTGCTATTGTTGTGGCATGAGAAGCATGGTCCTTGTCTGAAGGGCCTTCTAGTTCTGAGTCATCTTTGGTTTCCCTGCATTCTAATCAATATTTGGTTGACAAAAAGATCATGTCGATGAAATCTTCGGCTGACACCACTCATGTTTTGGGGGGTGATGTGTCTCTTGACCATGTTGTCTCGCATCCTATTCAACCAGTGGTTGAGGAAGTAGTCGTGCTAATGAAATCTTCAGTCGATTCCATTCTTCTCTTGGAGAGTGAAAAGTCTAAGGAAGTGGTCTTGCTAATGAAATCCTTGGTTGATCCCAATCCTCTTTCGGGGAGTGATGTGTATTTTGACCATGTCCTTAACATTTCCAGTTTGATACCTTGTGAACAAGGGGGCATTCCACTCTCTTTGAGTATGCTCCCTCCAAGTCCTAGGATGGTTTCCTTTGATTGGAATGATCTTATAGAGCCTCGTCTTCTTTCTTATGCACCCTTCCAAATAATGGTTGGAATTAATAAATTAGGCATTCATCGAAGTATTGTAGATGAAGGATCCTCAGCAAGTATTTTATCATCCTCGGTTTGGAAATCTTTGGTTTCTCCCGAGCTTATGTCAGCTACTAGTGAGTTACTAGCGAGTTACTAGCTTTCGATAGAAGACCTAGTGAATTTCTGGGGATTCTTCCTCAGTTGCTTATCACATTAGGTGGGAATATTTTCCTAGCCAATCTATTAGTGGTTCCATTCTCTTTAGACTTTAATTTTATTCTTGGGTTTGATTATGTGTATGCGATGAATGTTTTGGTGTCTACGCTCTTTTGTGTGATGCATTTCCCTCACAATGGAAGCATTGTCACTATTGATCAACTCTCATTTGATAATCACCATCCTAGTTCGGCTTTACCTCAGGTTTCCCCTTTGTGTGTTCTTGGTGTTCAAGTAGACTCTTTCCCTCCATGGGTGAATTATGTGGCATCTTATCCTCGTTGTATAGTTGCTCCTCAAAAGGATCCTTTATAGTTATGTTCTCCTTCTCGAGACAAGGTCTCGATCACTGATTATGTGTTTTATCCAATGGGGTAATTAGAGCCCTTGCTTCCCCCTATTGGCCTGAGTAATATGGTGTTTCCTCTTTATTTTGGTCTTTCTATTTGTAATACCTTGATCCCTAGTATTTGTGGGTTGTCGGGCCCTGGTTTCATGGATGTTGGGTTTACTTCAGATGAGGCCATCTTTAAAGCTATGATTATTGATCTTTGACCTCCTCCTGAACTGGAAGATTTACTGGTTGGTTACCAACAAAACCCTTGGCTTGATCCTAGCAATGGGCTCTACCTGGAGCACTACTATGCATAAGCCACAAGGCTATGCAGTCCTATGTACATATTGTATTTTTAGGGTTTCTTGTTTTCGAGTTATGTATCCCTTAATACTTGTCTTTATCAAAGGTTTCTATATTATAATTATTAACTCCTGGGTAAGTGTTTTTGCTCTTATATATAGGACTTTGGAGACATTTTTATTTGGCACCTTTTTGTTCCATGTCGATCCATCCTAATGGGTAATGATCTCGAAACTAGAATATAGGTTAGATTTTCCCTTTCATGCATTTTTGCATTATCCGTTTCCTATTTCATTCGGCCTTAGGATTGACCCCATTGAGTTGCGACACAAAACCTTCTATGTTATTTAGAAGTGTTGTAATTCATGTGCTAGAGCCTAACTTCCATGGGCATCCTAGTTTAGAATCCCTTTGTATTTCGGTGCTCATTTTGCAAATTTTTTATTAGGCTCAGGAGTCATGTTTAGTCCTACCTTTCATTTTTGTTTGAAATTTACACTTCTTACTCTCTCTCGTTCTGGCCATTAACCGCGGGACTCCCTCCATTATATGCTACCCACAACAACATTATGGAATCCATAGTTAAGCTCTTTTAAGACTCCTAAAATTTGAAAATATTGACGAGTGACCTTGTTCCTTTTACACATTAAATGAATATGAAGGAATTTCTATTCAACACAAGTTTACCCCTTTTTCAGACTTAATAGACCAAATACGAAAAATGTATACTCTAGTCTATGGACTAGAAGAGTTCTCCTCATATTTGTTTTACACTTTTTTGGGATCAACAGACTAAATTTTTGAAAAATTACGAGGAAGTCCATAGTTAATCTCTTTTCAGACTCCTTAAATATGAAAAGATAGCCAAGTGATATTTTCTTTGTCACGCTCGTTAAAAATGTTTTGAAGAGATGTCCTTTTGGTATAAGTTTAACCATTTTCTGGATCGACAAGACTATGTACGAAAAAAGGAATACTCTGGCCCAAGTGACTAGAATATTTCTCCTTGGTATGATTTTATTCCTTTTCAGACCCTAGAGACTAAACTTACAAAAAATACCATCATGGGAGGTTTACTTCCTGAATTTGAGTCATAATTGCATCTGCATATTGATCGCTCATGCTTTTAGACCTAATTTTGGCTTCAACACGCCATTATTGAACCACTTGCTTATGCATTCCTACCAGTTTCTAGCATTGTAATTTATGCCTTTGCAACTTGACACCTTTATCCTTGGAGGAGACATTTCCCTGAGTCTCCTTATCTTGCACATGTTTTCCTTGCATTGAGCATATGTATGTTCCTTACGCTCTGGAACTAGTTTACTTTCCCATGAAACTTGTTTCCTCCACTATACTATAGCACTCTTTTATTCTTCTTTTAGGATTTAATAATGTGAAAAAGACCAAAAAAATAAAAAAACCAAAAAGAGGGGGGGAAACATCTATCTCTTTTATTGGAAACGGTTTTTTTGACCTTGAACAAAGCACAATTTTGAGTCTTGTTCTCATCATTTTGGGTTTAGTATGGATTTAGGATATTTTTTTCTCATTTTTGAGTTTTATCTCCCCCGGTTGATTATTATTCTAACCATATGGAGCATTTGTTAATGCCTCCTATGTCACAAATGTATCCCAATTTATATTCATGCTGCCTAAGTAACATAATGTGTCATGCTTTTGTTCAAGGGAAGTTTTCAACCTCTGTCAAACATTTTGCAGTTAGCCTTTGACCTTGCAAGTCGACCTTCCCAATCCAGTCTCATCATCACAAGTATCAGTCTCTTTGTATGATTTATTCCAAATCTTTGTCCTTTCACCACCCCTCATGTTTTTCGATGGATGATGCCTTAATTCCCTCGTTCCAATGGATCTCTTGCCATCGATTCCAACACGTCTTGCTCTGGGTTATGGATATAGATTCATATTTGGACCTTGGGGCTTGCAGTCATTAGTGGAAGGTCCCTTGCTATTGAAAATGGGAATACATCAATGTCCCCTACTCGATAGATTCTACCAGGTGTTCGATGCCATCTCATTCATTCACACTTGTTAGATTGTACCATGGTACCTTGATGCCCATTATCATTATCGGTTGGTTTTCTCACGTTTGTTAATGGTATACCTCAATGAACTGTAATCAAACGATGTCTTATTGTGCTCAACTTTGACTCATTTATTCACATAGTGTGGACTTGTACCATGATGGATCATAGTGAAGACTTCAGGTGAAGTAAGAACACCACATATTTTGTACTCCTTCTCGACTCATGTGGTGCCACCTCATAGACTGGTACTCACAGATGATCAACTTGTTCAATGATTTGGTCCCAGTTATATTTTTTTATTTATTTTGAGACATATCTCCATTGTGTATATATTCATGGCTATGATCTACTTTGACATGGATCCATTGTGTATTCTTTGTGGCCATGCTTGCTACTTCATTTATATCACATGGATCCATTATGTACTATTTGTGGCCATGGACTATAGCTATATTTTACATATTTCATGGATCCACAGTGTACTTTCTTTGGAATCCATTCTTACATCACTCCCGAGAATGGGTATGCCCGACTTGGGAAACAAAAATCTTGCTTGATCTTTACTGACAGTTATTGTTTTTGGATCAGTTGTTCAGGAAGCTCCATGGATACTTCGATGCATCCTCGCCTCTCAAAGTTCCTAATGTATTTCGACCATCAGTTTTCCCTTCTAACCTCACACATTAGGGGGCATCTGTTATAATAAAAAATTCCACACCTATGCATTTGTGCCATGGCCCAACCCTTTACCAATGCTTGCTAGAATTTTCCTCAAAATAACTATAAAAAAATAATTTCAAAAACACCGCCTAAGAGAATATCTCTAGGTTTTCCTAGTGCAACACGTGGACATCCATGACTTTCCACACTACAACCTATGGATGCCCTCAAAATTTGTGAAAAATAAAACAATTTTTTTTTTTTTTTCGGGTGGGTTTTTCAGTTGGACTCGTTTCCCAACAACCCTTTCTTGTACACAACGGAATCCAACTCCCAAAACCTCTTTGGGAAGATATAAAACAAGCATGGAGGGATAAGGAGAGGTCAAGTCCTTTTATGCAAAGTTATGCTGCCAACATATAACAAGCCTCCCTTCCCTATAATTCTCTGAGAAACATTCCCTGTAGTCTAGAAACTCCTTTTCCAACACTTCTTTCTCATGTTATGTGACTATAGATTTTCTCCTTATCTCTATCTAAGTCATTGAAGGAAGATTACATTAGTTGAGTTGATGCTTGAGGATTCTTGGAGGAACCCATATAGCTAGCTTTAATACGGTGCCTAAAGGTTGGACAAGGTTGTAACTTACCTTTTCCACTTGCTGCTAATAAAAGAGTTAGTTTTACCTTATATTTTGTCTTCAATGTATGTTTATTTTTATGCTTACTTTGAAATTGACATATAATATGCACATGATTTTGTTTTCATAACTACTTTCGTTGCAACCCTTGTTTTGTATCTATCTCACATGATGGTTCCAGTGGAAGATCAAAGCTATTCAATGAATTAGAGTGGGGATCGACATCAGGAGGGAGAACAAGGTGCACCTTCTTCTCTCCTCTTCATCACTATTTCCTCCTAGTTTAAGTAGTTATTTTCTTTAGTTTTTGTGTGTTTGTATTTGAGGGGAGATTTTTGTCTCTTCCACTTAGTCTTGCTATGTTGTGATCCAGACCCAAGATCACAGGGGAAAAATCATTTAATCACCAACATGACTCGACAAGTCCTTGTCAAAATGACCCGACCATGCTATGGCACGAGAGGATGGGACATATTGGAGAAAAATGACTTCAAGCTATGCATAACAAAGGTATGGTTGAATATTTTCCATAATGTAATTTAGAAGTCGACTTTTGTGAACATTGTATATATGGAAAACAAAGTCAGGTGAGGTTCCCACTATAGCGACAAGGGAAAAGGGGATTCTAGAATTGGTTCATAGTGATGTGTTTGGCCCTGTTTCAGTGCCTTCATTTGGTGGATCCTCGTATTATATCTCCTTCATAGACGATTTCTACATGAAGACATGAATATATTTTCTCAAGAATAAATTAGAGGTTTTTGAGAAATTCAAAGAGTTTAAATATATTGTAGAGGACCATAAAGATAAGAATATTAAGGTGTTGAGAACTCACAATGCTGGTGAATTATGTTGAAAGGAATTTGATCAGTTCTGCAAGAAATGTGGCATAGAATGCGAAACTAGCACACCATATACCACACAACAAAATGGATTTGTTGAGAGAATAAACAAAACATTGATGGACAAGGTAAGGAGCATGCTCAGTGGTACTCGGCTTGCACAAGAATTATAGGCAGAGGTATTCGACACTGCAAAATATCTAGTGAATATATCTCCTTCATCGACGCTAGTAGACATGACTCCACATGAGGTATGGTCTGGTAAGAGTCCTTCTGTTTCAAATCTCAAAATCTTTGGTTGTGATGCATTTGAACATGTTCCCAAGGAAAAGAGGAGCAAGTTGGACAAGAAGGAAGTCAAGTGTATTTTGATTGGATACAAACAAGGAATGAAAGGATGTAATCTCTTGGATCTTGCATCAAGGAAAATTGTGTACATTCGAGATGTTGTCTTCAGGGAAGTTGAAAGGAAGTCTAATCCTAAAGTGATGGTTGAAATATAGAATAATATAGAGAAGGTGTGGTTTGAACTGAGGAACGAAGAAGATGATTCAGATGAGTCAATTCAATCAGATGAAGAGGTAGAAAAACCGACCCTGGTTATAAGCAGGTCAGAATGAGTAAGAAAAATAGTCAAAAGGTGTAGTCCACCTAAATTTCATTATGTATTTGTGTTAACTACCACTCATGAAGATCCCAAGTCAGTCAAGGAGGAAATTGACTCAGTAGAGGGAAAACTATGAAAGGAAATCATGGTTGAAGAGATGGAATACTTGAATAAGAATGAGACATGGGATTTAGTCGAATTACCAAAAAGAAGAAATCTCGTTGGTAGCAAGTGGGTATTCAAAAAAAAATAAACGTTGTAGGTCAAGTGAAGAAATTCAAAGCTCGACTGGTAGCGAAAACCTAAGTCAAAGGAGTTGAATTCGATGAGATTTTTTCCCCTGTTGTAAAATTAACTTCCATTAGAGTACTAATTTATTTGGCTACAACATTTGATCTAGAAATAGGACAGATGGATGTAAATACAACGTTCCTACATGGGGACCTAGAAGAAGAAATCTACATGAAACAACCTGAAGGATTTGTAGCAAGGGGCAAGAAACATTTGGTGTGAAAATTGAAAAGATCCCTTTATGGTCTAAAGCAATCACCAAGGATGTGGTACCAAAAGTTGACACATACATCCTTATTTTTTGGATTTTTGAGAAGAAAAGATGATCACTACATATATGCCAAATAAGAAGGTGGATGTTTCATATATGTAGCATTGTATGTTGACGACATGTTGTTGATTGGAAACAACATGAACACAATAAAGGAGGTGAAGAAAAAACTATCCTCCAAGTTCGACATGAAGGATATTTGTGCAACAAATTTCATTATGGGAATGGAGATCAAGAGAGATCGAGCAACTAGAAATCTCTAGTTGAACCAGAAAAAGTGTATTGAAACAATCTTGAAACGTTTCAACATGTAGGATTGCAAACCTGTGAAGGTGTCAATTCCTGTGGGAGCAAGGCTAACTTCTGAACAATGTTCAAGGACACAGGAGGAAATAGAGGACATGGCACATGTTCCCTATGTAAGTGTTGTTGGTATTCTAATGTGTGTGATGGCATACACTAGACCGGACATTGCCCATGCAGTGGGAGTGTTGAGTAGATACATGTTGACACCTGGAAAGGAGCACTGGACAACTGTCAAGAGAGTATTAGGTATTTGTGTGGCACAAAAGAATATGTTGTATGCTATCAAGAAAAACATGGAGGTGACAGTGAATTAAATGTACATGGATTTGTCGACGTCGACTAGGATGGAGATCTGAATCATCAAAGTTCGACTAGTGGATATGTGTTCAAGATGTTCGTTGGAGAAAACAACTGAATAAGTAATCTACAGGAAGTCGTAGCCTTGTCAACAAAAAATTCTGAATACATGGCATCCACTCATGGAAACAAAGAAGCAGTATGGTTGCAAAGGGTATGTTTAGGAATCGGGTTTGAGCAGAGAGCTATGAAGATAAATTGTGATAGTCAAAGTGAAATATTTCTATAAAGAACCCAACTTATCATTCCAAAACTAACCACATTGATGTACAATACCAGTTCGTGAGAGACATGGTGAAAAAAAACAAGGCGTTGCTGGAGAAAGTAGACATGCTAAACATAGTAGACTGTTTGACCAAGTCTGTGAATGCTATGAAGTTCTATTGGTGCAGATAGGTAATGGGCATTGTTTCCTTGGGTCTGTGAACGAGAGTTCAAAAATCTCTCGGTTTTAGAAAAAAATATAAGAAGTGGGAGAATGTTGGGTTGTTATATTCTTTGCAGTGTAAGTTGAAGGTTGAGGTGGATCAACCGGGTAAAGTTGAATTCGAAGAAATCGGCAACAAGTTGAAGGTCGAGGAAAATTGATTGAGTAAAGTTGAATTCGAAGAGGTCAACCGAAAATAGGTCGGCATGCAGGCGCATGCCAACTGACTAAATACTAAATGAAGGTTGAATGGTAATCCAACTTGGTAGTCGACTGTAACAAAATCCCAAGATTTGCGGGATTTTTAGCCAATGATCTGCGAGGATCTGTAACCATTTTTGGGCACCTTTATTTAGGTTTTTTCCTACTATAAAGCTTATAAATAAGGCATGTTGTAATGTTGTAAAAGGATAATCGTAGAATAACTAATCTTTAGAGAAATTGTTTTAGAGGTTGTTGGTCATGAAGATGTAAGTCGAATTGGCTATAGGGTTGTTCTTGTGTAAATAAATAAGGTATAATGTCGATTGTGTCTTAGGTGTAGACCAAAGTTAGGCATGCAACCTTTTATTCTAAAGGAATAAGAAAACAAGAGAGAAAAACACTCAAGGAATGTTGGTTTTCCCGTTTGGGTTTCTAAGGTAAAATCTCTATGTTTTGTGTGTTTTCTTTGTCATTTAATTTCTTGATTAAATCTTTCTTCCTCTCTTCTGCTAGGTTTAATGTGGAAGTGTTCCTCATTTCCTAACAATTTTTTGGGGAAAATGTGTAAGGAACTTATTATTTTTATGGCCATATCTAAGGATGTTTTTGACAAAGAGGCAGACGTTCCCCTTGTGGCACATCTACCTAAGACAATTTATCTTACTCCTCCCTCTAATCCACCATAGGTCGAACCTGTCATTTCACTGAATGCCCTCACTAGCTTCTCTGCTCCCCAAACCCTCAAGCTAATTGGCTACATTAAGCATCAGAAGGTCATCATCCTAATTGGCAATGGTAGCACCCATAATTTTATTCATCATTGTATTTCCCAAGAAACCAATTGTTATATTCATGCAATCAACAATTTTAAAATCAGGATTTCCAATGGAGGTTCCATGAAATGTGGGGGGTGTTGTGAAAATGTGCATCTCCAAAATGGTCAGTACAACCTTAAATCTCATGTTTTCTATCGACATGGGTGGTTGTGACAATGTGCACGGTGCAGAATGGTTATGCACTCTCAGTCCCATCATCATGTATTTTAAGGAATTAACCATGTGATTCCAATAGGAGGTGTTAGTGCTGGAAGTTTCTCTTGGACTACTCAAGTGCAAGCCTAGCACATCTTGAAAATAAAATGACTTGATTTGGATAATTTGGGTTTTAGGAAACTTTGAGAGTGGTAAAATTAATCAAGAAGGCAATGAAGCTATTGGTCATGGATTCCAACAAAAACAAACTGTAATCCTAACCTAACATTTTATGTGCAGCAAAATAGGTCAACAAAGCTAAGATCAATTATAATGCTTATAAAGAGATGGAAAGAAGAAATAATAAAAACAAAACTGAAAATGATCAAAGAGCATCCTGATCTTCAATACATCTAACAACAAGAGGAAAAACTCATTTTTCAGAGATCCTTTCTAAAACTGAATCAAAACTCAAATAAGCCTGTGGCAAGGGATAGGGCATATCCTATACAATAACCCTCTCAACCCAGAAATTGCATACATATAACCTATAGCAGCAACACATATCCAAGAATATGAAAGATGAGAACATGATTTAGAAAAGAGAAAACAAACTAATATATAACTTCATTGTCAGCTGAGATCTTTACATAGAAAGAAACATAGGTCTGCAACTTAAAATCAGAGACATTCATGCCTTTCTAGCTCCTTCACAGATCTTGAAATATCACCCAGACCTCTCGGGTCTTTTCTGTCTCTTAAATCCCCCCTTTTTCAAATGATGTATATGTTTTCATATATCGATTCCTCTCTAGGAGAGTCGAGATCTTTCTAACTTACCACTAACTGTCATAAATAGAAATTAATTACAAACAACTAATTCTAGCTGATAACAATAACTAAATCCTATAAAGTAGCATTATGTCTCCAGTATTCACAAGAATTCGTGACAGTATCGAATGCTTGAAAAAATTTGGCGTTGATGTAACATTTAACATGTAACACATCATGCAACCTTGTGGCTCTTATCTTTATGACTCAGCACTTGTAGATAGCATCTGGATGCGGTTTTGACAACGTGCCACTGTGCATTCAAATCTGAAGTAGCTTGCTGGCAATTTCATGCCCCTTTCTATTAGGATTTCTATATGTCTATTAATTTGCATTTTAAATATGCATCAAACTTCTCCTTTCCATTGCCAAGCATACTCTAGTGGTTAAACGTTGGCATCATGCTTCCACCTATAATCCTTTCTCTTCTCCACATCATCAACCACTCACCAGAATGATAACTCAAACTCCTTGAATTCGAGCATTTGTTGGTATCATCATTGGGTAGTGAGCTTATGTAGCGTCTCCTGCAAACGGGCTCGCAATTTTGGTAGCACCAATCCAGATTTGGTAGCACACTGTGCAATTCACAATGCCCAGGAGCTTAGGTAGTGAACTGTGAAATTCACAGCGCCCAGGAGATTAGGTAGCGCATTGTGAAATTCACAGTGCCCAGAAGATTTAGTAGCACCCAGGAGATTTGGTAGCGCACTGTCCTCTGCACATCCATGCATGAAAACGGTGGAACGGGCAAGAAATTGGGAACACCATCATATACATTGTGGCTACATTTAGTTCTTCAACACCTGCACAATCATTTATCACTTGACATTTTTCATTGGGAGTGTGTTGGTTTATGTGTTGAATATGGTCAAGTAATGAATGTTATAAATTGACTCCTACATAAGTTTTGACAAGCAATATGGATTGGCCTTCGGGTCAGAGATATTTTCTAAATAAAAATTTCAATTTTGCATAAAACCCGAGAGCCAAGGTTTTGTCCATAAAAGACAAATTTGGCTTAAACAAAACCAAAACACCCCATAGTTATATATTCTTAAAAATAAGGAACTTTATCAAAGTAGAAGAGTAGAAAAGCTAATGGTTTGTTTATTTTTGTCATGCAGGTTAAAAGAAAGGAAAAAGGATCCAGGCCAAAAGTAATCAAATGTGAGCTTTGTCAAACTTGTACGAGATAATTTGAAAGTTTAAAAAATGGGCAAAGATATGAGATTTTGGGAAATTTTGACAATTGTGGAGAAGGAGTTCAAAATGAGATGAGGTGTTGCGGGAATTTCCAGTAGCAATGTTGGGATTTTAGCAAATGTAAATTTGGGTACTAACATTGGCTCCACGGGGGATGACATGCTCCCCGCGAGGTGCTAAGAACCTGCAGAACAATAGCCTTATCCATCTTCATCTCTATCCAGGAAACCAGCAAGCCTGAGATCATCTCTCCTCCTTATTTGAAACTAAAAAATAACTACTACAAACTGACAGAAACGAAATGCTAAAAAACAAGCTTATTTCTTCCTACTCCTACTCTAATCAAGTGTGTTGCTTCTTGATCAAGTAAGATCGTGCTTCCAATGAAACCATACAAGCATATGATTAGCTAGTGAAATCCTTGATACGACAATGATGAATGCAGGAACCCATAGATTATTGATATGGAATTCAAAAGAACAGAACAACCAACCTTCATTTGAAAAAAGTGTTATGACATCTAAGTTGCTCAAATATCGAAGATAATCAACAAACGGATCAATAAAACTAAAAAGGAATGCCTCTTCTTGTTGTTTTAGCTAAACATCAGAAGATTTTTGCATATCCTCCTGTTGATCATGGCTGCCACCTACAACTGCCTGCAAATCTGAACATAGTTGCAAACTAACTTCACTGATGATGATATATTGTTTATTATTGTCTGCAGATCCAGGTTCAAATATAGTGCATGCAGTCTCACTAATTTGTAGAGATGACTGTTGAATGTCTTCAATGGTTTCTTGATAGCTGATTTTTTCACAATACTATTCTCCATCATAATCAGATTCATAATTGTCATAACTCGGTTGGATGCTCCTCAAATCAGAAAAATGAATCTGCTCTTCTTCATCAGAGTATTCATTAAAGATAGTAGAGCCCAAGACTCTTTGGTCTTGCACAGAAAAATGAACATTCTCTTGATATCTCTCTTCAATCTCAGGTGAAAAGATATCATGGGAAACCTCTTGCAGGAAAAGAGAAAGATCTTCTTCTACAATTGATTCTTCTTTCAAATCAGAGACATCAGATGCATAAGGTACATGATATAATGCAATTGAATGCATGCAATCATTAGTACAATCATGAATGATATCCGGAAGACTTTCTTCTCAGGAATAAGAAAGAGAAAGAGGTTCATTCATATCTTCATTTGGACAATGAATAAAATCGTTTTCATCTTTATATTCAATAGGTCAATCTAAGAAATCTTGAGCACATTCTACATATCCTTCACAGCAGTTATGACAAATACTTTTAGAGGGATAAAACCTTTTGCAGCGTTCATTGAATACTCTATGGAAATCCTTCAAGGATGAAATGTTGGAAGGGGGTAATGAGAAATACCATTTACGTGCATCCCCATCGAATGAATACATGAACATTTTCATCAATATATCTTCATAATGGATGTCAAGTTGTTGCATCAAATTATGAAATTCATGAACATGCTCAACAGGGTTTTCATCCTTACCTTCATAAAATCTGGGCAGTAGATCTTGTCATTCATCAATAATAGGCACAGGATGCGATAATCCTCTATAGCTGAGAAATCGAGTGGGGAAAACCTCTTGGACAGGATATCCTTCATAGCCATTTAATTGGTCTCATTCTAGTGGAGTCACCAATAGATTCTGAACAATGGAGTCGCCATGGTGAATGTGCAGTCTTGAAGGTGTCCAACTTCAGTCACCATCTAAAGCTGGAGTTGTGCAGTGTCATTCTTCCCAGGGAGCTTTTCAATATGCTCAAATCTATCCCTGACAATGGCGCCAAAAATGTTATCACTAGAAGTTTCTCTTGGACTGCTCAAGTGTAAGCCTAGCACATATTGAAAATAAAATGACTTGATTTGGATAATTTGGGTTTTAGGAAACTTTGAGAGTGGTAAAATTAATCAAGAAGGCAATGAATCCATTGGGCATGGATTCCAACAAAAACAAACTGTAATCCTGACCTAACATTTTATGTGCAACAAATCGGGTCAACAAAGCTAAGATCAATTATAATGCTTATAAAGAGATGGAAAGAAGAAACAAGAAAAATAAAACTGAAAATGATCAAAGAGAATATTGATCTTCAATACATCTAACAACAAGAGGAAAAACTTAGTTTTCAGAGATCATTTCTAAAAATGAATCAAAACTCAGATAAGCATGTGGCAATGGATAGGGCATATCCTATACAATAACCCTCTCAACAAAGAAATTGCATACATATAACCCATAGCAGCAACACATATCCAAGAAGATGAAAGATGAGAAAATGATTTAGAAAAGAGAAAACAAACTGACATATAACTTCATCGTGCCCCGAATGGGGTGACACACGACGACGCCTTGCCACATGGCTCAGCATCAAGTCACAACTTAAATGTTGTAGGCCGCTCCCCATCCCTTTCGCATTTATGATGGTAGTCGGCCATTACAGCCTCTATACGGAGGAGGGACTTCTCCCTCGCGTGAACTCACTTGCTCAGCCAACATTCAATATGACAGGGTTAATGGGAAGCCATGCGAAGCCGACATTTGATAATTCAAAATTTGGAGAGCCTGGACAGAGCTGGTTCACTCTCGTTTTGGACCTCTCCACGGGTTGGGAGCTCTGGTGCAGTTCTGGTTCACTCTCGTTTTGGTGCATCCTCGTTTTGGCTCATTCTTTATGTGTCTTTATCCACCCCTCATCAACAATGACAAGGAAGTTAGGTAGGCCTCACCGAGGCTCAGCCTGGTACACCCACAAAGAGCAGAGGCAAAGGAGGAAGAACCTGGAGCACGCTCTGTCAATGGCGACTTCCATTCTCCAGCAGAGAGCTCGAGCCGACCAATTGGCACTCCATGCCATTATCGATGAGCCTGGGACATAACGTAGCACGCACACCATGGAAATTGAGCCCGGAAGTTGTCTGAAGGAAGGCGCTATGGACAAGTTTCCAACCTGCTATGTTGAGGAAACGTCGTACCTGGAGGATTTAGCGACCACCTTGGAACCCCAAGGCACGGTGCCTGAAATACAGGCTAGAAGCGGTCTGAAGGGAGAGTCGGTAGACAAATTCCCAATTTGTATTGTGGAAGAGATACCGTGGATGGATGACTACAGCCATGCTGAGAAGGCAACGAATGAGGACAAGGCTCGAGACAATGCATGCACAGAAAGGAATGTGGACGAGAACAGAGTAGGGATGAATGTGTATGCGGCCAGCGCAGGATTGAATGTGATCGAGGCCAAATCAGGGATGAATGTGGAAGTGGGGAACAGAACCTTCGACGAGGTAGGAAATAATGACTTGCATGGTCCACTCCTCCATGTAGACCATCTGGCTCTACTGTTCGAACTCTGAGGCCAGATGGAAAACCAGGAGCACAGAGCCCTCCTCATGGGACAGCGTCTGGACTTTCTCCTTGACGTGTACTCCAACGATCCAGCAAAGAGGAAATGTCCAATGTGCGTGCATCCGTTCACCATCCCATCCAGATCCACATGGCAGAAAGGCAATGGCGACAGGTCACCGGGTATTTGAGTTCTCCTATGCTAGTTTGTATTCTATTTAATCATGTTGTTGCTAAATGTAAACTTGAACTATGTCCATCTGTCCTGGTTTCCTTCGGGTAGGATAGAAGGCAAAATAGTTTTAGCTTATCCTCCTAGACTCATTTGACTCCAAACTATGCTGGTTTCCGGTAAAACGAAAGCATTTTTGGTGGCTCAGGATGACTATATCTCTGTGTATTTTGTCAATGTTTCTCTGTTAACTTAATATAGCAGGTACTATATTTTTTACTTAAAAAAAAAAAGATATATAACTTCATCGTCAACTAAGATCTTTACATAGAAAGAAACACATGTCTGCAACTTAAAATCAGAGACTTTCATGCATTTCTAGCTCCTTCATGGATCTTGAAATATCACCCAGACCTCTCGGGTCTTTTTCTGTCTCTCAAATCCCCCCTTTTTCAAATGATGTATCTGTTTTCATATATCGATTCCTCTCCAGGAGAGTTGAGCTCTTTCTAACTGACCACTAACTGTCATAAACATAAATTAATTACAAACAACAAATTCTAGCAGATAACAATAACTAAATCCTATAAAGTAGCATTATGTCTCCAGTATTCACAAGAATTCGTGACAGTATCCAATGCTTGAACAAATCTGGCGTTGATGTAAAATTTAACATGTACAACTGCATGCAACCCCATGGCTCTTATCTTGATGACTCGACACTTGCAGATAGCATATGGATGCAGTTTTGACAATGTGCCACCGTGCATTCAAATTTGAAGCAGCTTGCTGGCAATTGCATGCCCCTTTCTATCGGGATTTCTAATTGTCTATTAATTTGGATTTTAAATACACATCAAATTTCTCCTTTCTATTATCAAGCATCCTCCAGTGGTTAAATGTTATCATCATGCTGCCACCTATAATCCTTTCTCTTCTCCACATCATCAACCACTCACCAGAATGATAACTCGAACTCCTTGAATCTGGGCATTTTTTGGTAGCATCGTTGGGTAGCGAGCTTGTGTAGCGTCTCCTCCAAACGGGCCCACAATTTCGGTAGCACCAATCCAAATTTGGTAGTGCACTGTGAAATTCACAGCACCCAGGAGCTTAGGTAGCGCACTGTGAAATTCACAGTGCCCAGGAGCTTAGGTAGCGCATTGTGAAATTCACATTGCCCAGGAGATTTAGTAGCGCCCATGAGATTTAGTAGCACCCAGGAGATTTGGCAGCGCACTGTCCCGTGCACATCCATGCATGAAAAAGGTGGAACGAGCGAGAAATTGGGAACACCATCATATATATCGTGGCTACATTTAGTTCTTCAACACCTACACAATCATTTAGCACCTGACATCTTGCATTGGGAGTGTGTTGGTTTATGTGTTGAATATGGTCAAGTATTGAATGTTATAAATTGACTTCTGCATAAGGTTTGAAAACCAGTATGGATTGGCCTTCGGGTCAGAGAGATTTTTTAAATAAAAATTTCAATTCTTCATAAAACCCGAGAGCCAAGGTTTTTTCCATAAAAGCCAAATTTGGCTTAAAGAAAACCAAAACACCCCATAGTTATATATTCTTAAAAATATAGATCTTTATCAAAGTAGAGTAGGAAAGCTAATGGTTTGTTTATTTTTGTCATACAGGTTAAAATAAAGGCAAAAGGATCCAGGCCAAAGGTAATCAAACGTGAGCTTTGTCAAACTTGTACGAGATAATCTGAATGTTTAAAAAATGGGCGAAGATATGAGGTTTTGGGAAATTTTGAAAATTGTGGAGAAGGAGTTCAAAATGAGATGAGGTGTTGCGGGAATTTCCAGTAGCAATGATGGGATTTTATCAAATGTAAATTTGGGTACTAACATTGGCTCCACGGGGAATGGCATGCTCCCCGCGAGCTACCAAGAACCTACAGAACAATAGCCTTATCCATATTCATCTCTGTCCAGGAAACCAACAAGCCTGAGATCATCTCTTCTCCTTATTTGAAACTGAAAAATAACTACTGCAAACTGACAGAAAGGAAATACTAAAAAATGATCTTATTTCTTCCTACTCCTACTCTAATCAAGTGTGTTGCTTCTTGATCAAGTAATATCGTGCTTCCAATGAAACCATACAAGCATCTGATTATCTGGTGAAATCCTTGATACGAAAATGATGAATGCAGGAACCCATAGATTATTGATATGGAATTCAAAAGAACAGAACAACCAACCTTCATTTGACAAAAGTGTTCTGACATCTAAGCTACTCAAAGATCCAAGATAATCAACAAACGGATCAATAAAACTGAAAAGGAATACCTCTTCCTGTTGTTTTAGCTGAACATCGGAAGATTTATGCATATCCTCCTATTGATCATGGCTGCCACCTACAACTGCCTGCAAATTTGAACATAGTTGCAAACTAACTTCACTGTTGATGATAGATTGTTTGTTGTTGTCTACAGATCCATGTTCAAATATAGTACATGTGGGCTCACTAATTTGTATAGATGATTGTTGAATGTCTTCAACGGTTTCCTGATAGTTGATTTTTTCAAAATACTATTCTCCATCATAATCATATTCATAATTGTCATAGCTCGGTTGGTTTCTCCTCAAATTAGAAAAATGAATCTTCTCTTCTTCATCAGAGTATTCATCAAAGATAGGTGAGCCCAAGGCTCCTTGGTCTTGCACAGAAAAATAAACAATCCATCGATCTCTCTCTTCAATGTCAGGTGAAAAGATATCATGGGAAACCTCTTGCAGGAAAATAGAAAGTTCCTCTTCTACAATTGGTTCTTCTTTCGAATCGAATACATCAGATGCATAGGGTACATGATATAATGCAATTGAATCCATGCAATCATTAGTACAATCATGACTGATATCTGGAAGACTTTATTCTTGGGAATAAGAAAGAGAAAGAGGTTCATTCATATCTTCATTTGGACAGTGAATAAAATCATTTTCATCTTTATATTCAACAAGGAAATCTAAGAAATCTTGAGCACATTCTACATATCCCTCACAACAGTTATGACAAATACTTTCAGAGGGATAAAACCTTTTGCATTGTTCATTGAATACTCTGTGGAAATCCTTCAAGGATGAAATTCTAGAAGGGGGTAATAATAAATACCATTTACGTGCATCCCCATCGAATTAATATATGAACATTTTCATCAATATATCTTCATAATGGATGTCAAGTTGTTGCATCGAATTATGAAATTCATGAACATGCTCAACAGGGTTGTCATCCTTACCTTCATAAAATCTGGGCAACAGATCTTGCCATTCATCAATAAGAGGAACGGGATGTGATAATCCTCTATAGCTAAGAAATCGAGTGTGGAAAACCTCTTGGCCAAGATAGCCTTCATAGCCATTTAATTGGTCTCATTCCAGTGGAGTCACCAACAGATTCTGAACAATGGAGTCACCGTGGTGGATGTTCAGTCTTGAAGGTGTCCAACTTCAGTCACCATCTAAAGCTGGAGTTGTGCAGTGTCGTTCTTCCCAGGGAGCTTTTCAATCTGCTCAAATATGTCCCCGACAATGGCGCCAAAAATGTTAGCACTAGAAGTTGCTCTTGGACTACTCAAGTGCAAGCCTAACACATCTTGAAAATGAAATGACTTGATTTGGATAATTTAGGTTTTAGGAAACTTTGAGAGTGGTAAAATTAATCAAGAAGGCAATGAAGCCACTGGGCATGGATTCCAACAAAAACACACTGTAATCCTGACCTAACATTTTATGTGCAACAAATCGGTTCAACAAAGCTAAGATCAATTATAATGCTTATAAAGATATGGAAAGAAGAAATAAGAAAAACAAAACTGAAAATGATCAAAGAGAATCTTGATCTTCAATACATCTAACAACAAGAGGAAAAACTCAGTTTTCAGAGATCATTTCTAAAACTGAATCAAAACTCAGATAAGCATGTGGCAATGGATAGGGCATATCCTATACAATAACCCTCTCAACACAAAAATTGCATACATATAACCTATAGCCGCAACACATATCCAAGAAGATGAAAGATGAGAAAATGATTTAGAAAAGAGAAAACAAATTGATATATAACTTCATTGTCAACTAAGATCTTTACATAGAAAGCAGCACATGTCTACAACTTAAAATCAGAGACTTTCATGCATTTCTAGCTCCTTCACGGATCTTGAAATATCACCTAGACCTCTCAGATATTTTTCTCTCTCTCAAATCCCCCCGTTTTCAAATGATGTATCTATTTTCATATATCGATTCCTCTCCAGGAGAGTCGAGCTC
Source organism: Picea sitchensis (assembly GCA_010110895.2). Lineage (NCBI taxonomy): Eukaryota > Viridiplantae > Streptophyta > Pinopsida > Pinales > Pinaceae > Picea > Picea sitchensis. The sequence goes on from SNQJ01S0129865.1 coordinate 20,055, forward strand.
TTTCTAACTGAACACTAACTATCATAAACATAAATTAATTACAAACAAATAATTCTAGTTGATAACAATAACTAAATCCTATAAAGTAGCATTATGTCTCCAGTATTCACAATAATTCGGGACATTATCCAATGCTTGAACAAATCTGGCATTGATGTAACATTTAACATGTACAACAACATGTAACCCCATGGCTCTTATCTTGATGAATCGACACTTGCAGATAGTGTATGGATGCAGTTTTGAGAATGTGCCACCGTGCATTCAAATTTGAAGCAGCTTGGTGGCAATTTCATGCCCCTTTCTATCGAGATTTCTAACTGTCTATTAATTTGGATTTTAAATACGCATCAAATTTATCCTTTCTATTATCAAGCATCCTCCAGTGGTTAAACGTTGTCATCATGTTGCCACCTATAATCCTTTCTCTTCTCCACATCATCAACCACTCACCAGAATGATAACTCAAACTCCTTGAATCTGGGCTTTTTTTGGTAGCATCGTTGGGTAGCGATCTTGTGTAGCATCTCCTCCAAACGGGCCCACAATTTCGGTAGCACCGATCCGGATTTGGTAGTGCACTGTGAAATTCACATCACCCAGGAGCTTAGGTAGCGCACTGTGAAATTCACAGTGCCCAAGAGCTTAGGTAGCGCATTGTGAAATTCACAGTGCCCAGGAGATTTAGTAGCACCCAGGAGATTTAGTAGCGCCCATGAGATTTGGCAATGCATTGTCCTGTGCACATCCATGCATGAAAAAGGTGGAACGAACGAGAAATTGGGAACACCATCATATATATCGTGGCTACAATTAGTTCTTCAACACCTGCACAATCATTTAGCACCTGACATCTTGCATTGGGAGTGTGTTGGTTTATGTGTTGAATATGGTCGAGTATTGAATGTTATAAATTGACTTCTGCATAAGGTTTGAAAACCAGTATGGATTGGCCTTCAAGTCAAAGAGATTTTTTAAATAAAAATTTCAATTCTTCATAAAACCCGAGAGCCAAGGTTTTGGCCATAAAAGCCAAATTTGGCTTAAAAAAAACCAAAACACCCCATAGTTATATATTCTTAAAAATATAGATCTTTATCAAAGTAAAGTAGGAAAGATAATGGTTTGTTTATTTTTGTCATGCAGGTTAAAATAAAGGCAAAAGGATCTAGGCCAAAGGTAATCAAATGTGAGCTTTGTCAAACTTGTACGAGATAATCTGAATGTTTAAAAATGGGCGAAGATATGAGGTTTTGGGAAATTTTGAAAATTGTGGAGGAGTTCAAAATGAGATGAGGTGTTGCGGGAATTTCCAGTAGCAATGATGGGATTTTATCAAATGTAAATTTGGGTACTAACATTGGCTCCACGGGGAATGGCATGCTCCCCGCGAGCTTCCAAGAACCTGCAGAACAATAGCCTTATCCATCTTCATCTCTGTCCAGGAAACTAACAAGCCTGAGATCATCTCTTCTCCTTATTTGAAACTGAAAAATAACTATTGCAAACTGACAGAAAGGAAATACTAAAAAACGATCTTATTTCGTCCTACTCCTACTCTAATCAAGTGTGTTGCTTCTTGATCAAGTAAGATCGTGCTTCCAATGAAACCATACAAGCATCTGATTCTTTGGTGAAATCCTTGATACGACAATGATGAATGCAGGAACCCATAGATTATTGATATGGAATTCAAAAGAACAGAAAAACCAACCTTCATTTGACAAAAGTGTTTTGACATCTAAGCTGCTCAAAGATCCAAGATAATCAGCAAATGGATCAATAAAACTGAAAAGGAATACCTCTTCCTATTGTTTTAGCTGAACATCAGAAGATTTCTGCATATCCTCCTATTGATCATGGCTGCCACCTACAACTGCTTGCAAATCTGAACATAGTTGCAAACTAACTTCACTATTGATGATAGATTATTTGTTGTTGTCTACAGGTCTAGGTTCAAATATAGTGCATGTGGGCTCACTGATTTGTAGAGATGAATGTTGAATGTCTTCAATGGTTTCCTGATAGTTGATTTTTTCACAATACTGTTCTCCATCATAATCAGATTCATAATTGTAATAACTCAGTTGGTTTCTCCTCAAATTAGAAAAATGAATTTGCTCTTCTTCATCAGAGTATTCATCAAAGATAGGTAAGCCCAAGGATCCTTGGTCTTGCACAGAAAAATGAACAATTCCCCGATCTCTCTCTTCAATCTCACCTGAAAAGATATCATGGGAAACCTCTTGCAGGAAAAGAGAAAGTTCATCTTCTACAATTGGTTCTTCTTTTGAATCGAATACATCAGATGCATAAGGTACATGATATAATGCAATTGAATCCATGCAATCATTAGTACAATCATGACTGATATCTGGAAGACTTTATTCTTGGGAATAAGAAAGAGAAAGAGGTTCATTCATATCTTCATTTGGACGGTGAATAAAATCATTTTCATCTTTATATTCAACAAGGAAATCTAAGAAATCTTGAGCACATTCTACATATCCCTCACAACAGTTATGAAAAATACTTTCAGAGGGATAAAAACTTTTGCATTGTTCATTGACTACTCTGTGGAAATCCTTCAAGGATGAAATGTTGGAAGGGGGTAACAAGAAATACCATTTACGTGCATCCCCATCGAATGAATACATGAACATTTTCATCAATATATCTTTATAATGGATGTCAAGTTGCTCCATCAAATTATGAAATTCATGAACATGCTCAACAGGGTTGTCATCCTTACCTTCATAAAATCTTGGCAACAGATCTTGCCATTCATCAATAAGAGGAACAGGATGTGATAATCCTCTATAGCTGAGAAATCGAATGGGGAAAACCTCCTGGCCAGGATAGCCTTCATAGCCATTTAATTGGTCTCATTCCAGTGGAGTCACCAATAGATTCTAAACAATGGAGTTGCCATGGTGAATGTGCAGTCTTGAAGGTGTCCAACTTCAGTCACCATCTAAAGATGGAGTTGTGCAGTGTCGTTCTTCCCAGGGAGCTTTTCAATCTGCTCAAATATGTCCCCGACAATGGCGCCAAAAATGTTAGCACTAGAAGTTGCTCTTGGACTGCTCAAGTGCAAGCCTAGCACATCTTGAAAATAAAATGACTTGATTTGGATAATTTGGGTTTTAGGAAACTTTGAGAGTGGTAAAATTAATCAAGAAGGCAATGAAGCCATTGGGCATGGATTCCAACAAAAACAAATTGTAATCCTGAACTAACATTTTATGTGCAACAAATGAGGTCAACAAAGCTAAGATCAGTTATAATGCTTATAAAGAGATGGAAAGAAGAAATAAGAAAAACAAAACTGAAAATGATCAAAGATAATCTTGATCTTCAATACATCTAACAGCAAGAGGAAAAACTCAGTTTTCAGAGATCCTTTCTAAAACTGAATCAAAACTCAGATAAGCATGTGGCAATGGATAGGGCATATCCTATACAATAACCCTCTCAACCCAGAAATTGCATACATATAACCTATAGCCGCAACACATATCCAAGAAGATGAAAGATGAGAAAATGATTTAGAAAAGAGAAAACAAACTAATATATAACTTCATTGTTAGCTAAGATATTTACATAGAAAGCAACACATGTCTGCAACTTAAAATCAGATACTTTCTTGCATTTCTAGCTCCTTCACGGATCTTGAAATATCACCCAGACCTCTCGGGTCTTTTTCTGTCTCTCAAATCCCCCCTTTTTCAAATGATGTATCTGTTTTCATATATCGATTCCTCTCCAGGAGAGTCGAGCTCTTTCTAACTGACCACTAACTATCATAAACATAAATTAATTACAAACAACTAATTCTAGCTGATAACAATAACTAAATCCTATAAAGTAGCATTATGTCTCCAGTATTCACAAGAATTCGTGACAGTATGCAATGCTTGATCAAATCTCGATTGATGTAGCATTTAACATGTACAACACCATGCAACCCCATGGCTCTTATCTTGATGACTCGACACTTGCAGATAGCATATGGATGCAGGTTTGACAATGTACCACCGTGCATTCAAATTTGAAGTAGCTTGCTGGCAATTTCATGCCCCTTTCTATCGGGATTTCTAACTGTCTATTAATTTGGATTTTAAATACGCATCAAATTTCTCCTTTCTATTATAAAGCATCCTCCAGTGGTTAAACATTGTCATCATGATGCCACCTATAATCCTTTCTCTTTTCCACATCATTAGCCACTCACCAAAATGATAACTCAAACTCCTTGAATCTGGGCGTTTTTTGGTAGCATCATTGGGTAGCGAGCTTGTGTAGCGTCTCCTCCAAACGGGCCCACAATTTCGGTAGCATTGATCTAGATTTGGTAGTGCACTGTGAAATTCACAACACCCAGGAGCTTAGGTAGTGCACTGTGAAATTCACAGTGCCCAGGAGCTTAGGTAGGGAATTGTGAAATTCATAGTGCCCAGGAGATTTAGTAGCGCAACAAATTGGGTCAACAAAGCTAAGATCAGTTATAATGCTTATAAAGAGATGGAAAGAATAAATAAGAAAATCAAAATTGAAAATGATCAAAGAGCATCCTGATCTTCAATACATCTAACAACAAGAGGAAAAACTTTGTGGAGAAGGAGTTCAAAATTAGATGAGGTGCTGCGGGAATTTCCAGTAGTAATGTTGGGATTTTAGCAAATGTAAATTTGGGTACTAACAGGAGGGACAATAGTATAAGTTCCAAGGCATCACAATAGGCTCCTTTGAGATCATCGGTTTTCCATCAAATGGAAAATCTCCTCAAAAAGGTCAATTATTGCCCATCTTTGTTCCATTCATGCAGTTGAGACACCCTCTATGCATCATGACCTCCAATCTATCATCTCTAAACACCAAGTTGTTTTTTCCACTCTCCATGGACTTCCCCCTTCCCTTGGTGTTCATGATCATTCCATTCCTCTAGTCTTGGGTAGTCTTCCTCCCAATGTTCACCATTATTGTCACCCCTTTTCCCAAAAGAGTGAAATTGAGAAAGTTGTTCAAGAATTGCTCGACACGGGTGTTATCTATCTTAGTATCTGATCAGGGGATCAAATTTTGCTCAATTTTCAAAGTGCTCGGATTGAGATGAAAATAGTGTCATTGCGTCCGTCTCGTTTTCCTGATTCCGGCAATATATTTACTTTCGCAAATGGAGTCCGTATGGAGGAGATATCGCGATTTGACCGCCAAGACAAACAGGTAAAAATTTGGGATGCTGACTGTACCTGTCCGTACAGTCCGTACATCCACGTGGAGGGCCGTACCATCATGATGATGTGGCGTATTGATGATGTGGCACATTCTGGTTGGATGTTCGTTGACCAATAGCATGATGACACGTGTCCGTTTGGGCGAATTATGTGAGGACACGTGGCCCAACCCAAGGGCGCCACGTGTCGCTCATTTGTTTGGCATTAATTTCATATGTAAAAGTTTATGGGGAGTCCACGGGGTTCGACCCCTGGACCTCCCCCTTTGCAAATCCTTTGAAACACTCCACTAGCCAACATGCCCGAACTTGTTCCTTGTTTGAAAGGCGGGAAATAATGTATTTAAGTTCGCATTTGTGTTATGTTGGAAAGGGGGGTCGGTCCGGGGCTTAGCCCCGACCCGTGGCTATATGAAACATATATATATGACCATAGAATTTACATTAAAGCCCGAATATATGGCGCGCATTCGTTTATATTACATTGTATTTGCAATACATTGCATTGCAATGTATTTATAATATGTTTATTGTGTTTTTCGTGGGGTTTGAAACCACGACCCGCGTATTTACATTGGCGCAGATTTTTCAAACGGAAGTTTGTACGGTTGGAACGGTTAAACTCCTTTTTGCGCCCAGCCTTTGGTCTTATGGCCATGTGGCCCAGTGCCGAGGCGGTTAGG
>SNQJ01S0129867.1:13534-25674 GCA_010110895.2 Picea sitchensis
CACCCGCAACCATACAACATCGGGTGGCTTCGCCAAGGATGATATCTCCGTGTCAGCCAACAATTTCGATTGTCATACGACATCTAGCCCTTCAAGGATTATGTATTATGTGATGTTACCCCATTGGATGTTTGTGATGTTCTCTTAGGCCATCCATATATGTGGAAGCACCATGCTATTTATGAGTCTTGACCCCGTCGTGTCATTGTTACTTTGGGGGGTCATCTATACAGAATACCAGAGGTAGTTCCCACTATTGTTCCACCTAAACAGTGCCGCAAGGTAGTATCTCATACTGCAAAATTCAGCTTCTTCACAATTTGTTCAAAAGGGGAACATAAGGACACTGCAACCACTATAGCCTCGCCCCAAGCACCTTCTATCCAACAGAAGAAAGTTGACAAGGTTGCAATAAAGCGCAAAGATTCCTTCTCCACACCGTCCTCTCATGTAGCTCTACTTGTTGAATAGCCTCAACCTCAATATGCTCGTGATGGCCTTCCACAAATTGAGCAGTGCGATGTCTCCAACAAGGCAACCAACTCACCAAGATTCATATTTAGCAAACGCTTTTTCCTCTCCCCCGGGCACTCAAAGTAATGGAGACTATTGTTTCATAAGGAGGGAGTATTGATCTAGGTGGATATCGGTGGCCACCCACCTTTTCCAACTGCCTCAAAACAATTTTCTAGCAATTTACTATTTTTAGCAGTTTTAACTTCCGGGGCCATTTTGAGGGTCTAAATGAAGGTTTTTCGGGATCGAGCTTCTCAATGATAAATGAAGGCATTATTTATCCCCAAAAATTGATCGCCTCAATGATACCTTTCCAACGGGCTATGATACGCCTAAAATGAAGATCGTATGTAAAAGTTACGACCTCGGGAAGTTGATGTACTAACTTACCCAAACGGGGCCCACATGACTTTTGGTGCTTCATCTCCTAGGGTTAAGTTTTTGGATTTCTAGGGTTTTTGGCATTCCTGTTTATTGTAAAAAGGCCTTTAGAGCCTCATTTTAATTATCTTCTGGCGAATGCAAGTAGCCATCACATCTCTTCTCAGAGATAAGATGCCACCATTCTAGCGAGTCTTTCACTCTATATTTTTACAGTCTCTGTACATTACATTTATTTCATTAATAGAAATCATGTATTACTGTATATCTGTGTTTATGGTTGCATCTCTGATACATTTCTGTTATATTATTGAATATCTGCGATATCTATGTGCATTTCTTTATTATATCTCCGCTCTCATTTCATGCCGAAAATAATCCGGATCAAAGTGTCTCGCATGTACCTCAGTAGTCGCATGCAAACACCTTCATTATTACACCTGTCTGAGATGATGAGCATGAACATGTCGACTCTTCTTCATATGAGAGTTTTGATTCATAGGATTCAGATGATCCAGATACAAAGTTAGTACAGTTAGATGTAGATCCAGAGCATCTAGATGCAGATGCAGAGCCAGAGTAAAGGCCCAAGTGGGCACAAACTACCCTTCAATATGTAAGGGATCTTGTTGGTGATCCAACCAATACTAGGATGATTCGATATGATTTATAGGAGCCTCCTATTGCACTCACTGCCACTTAACTATTTCCCTCCAAACATATTTTCTTGGTTCAGTCTTCAGATCCACAGTCTTATGGCGAGGCTGTTGGAAATCGATTTTGGGAATTCTCCATGCAGGAGGACTACAACTCCCTCCTCGAGAACTAGACTTGGGATCTGGTTCCCCTTCCTTCCGGAAGGAAACTTTTCAGGTGTAGATGGGTGTACAGGACCAAGAGCGCAGTGGATGGACAGATTAGTAGCTACAAAGATAGGCTTGTTGCCAAAGGCTTTCAGCAGGTGCATGTCATTGACTATGATGAGACCCTCACTCCAATAGTGAAGATGGATTCCATACATTTTTCACTTGCCATTGTGTCAACCAAGGGATGGGAAGTCCATCGGATGGACGTGAAGAATGCATTTCTTCATGGTGATCTCTCTAAGGATATCTATATGGAGCAGCCCCAGGGATTTATGCAGGATTCCTCTTTGGTCTTTCGACTGAAGAAATCTCTTTATGGCCTCAAGCAACCTCCGAGGGCATGGTATTCCAAGATGGACTCCTACCTACTATCATAGAACTTTGTACATTGTAAATCAGACCTGAATGTCGACATGCTTAGGACGACTAATTCACTTCTACTCTTAGTTCTGTATGTTGATGATTTGTTGATCACCGGTTGCTCGACTTCAAAGATTGCTGCAGTTAAGAGGATTCTACATGACAGGTTCTTGATGATGGACATGGGTCTGCTACACTTCTTACATGGACTTGAGATCAGTCAGGATGCATCATGCATCAAATTGTCTTAGGCCAAGTATGCATGAGATCTCCTTGAGAGATTTCACATGATAGACTGTAAGTCTGGTTCGACTCTTTTCCTATCAAGAGTCAAACTTGAGGATGGCAGGGACACTCCATTGGTTGAAAACACACTGCACAGACAATTAGTGGGGATCTTGCTGTATCTCACACAATCCAGAACAAACCTCTCTTATGCACTTGGCACAGTTTCTAGGTTCATGCAGGAGTCGCATGAGCTACATTGGAAGGCTGCAAAGCATATCCTTTGATACGTACAGGGAACCATCATATTTGGGATTCATTATGTAGTAGACTCTACATTAGATCTCATCGGGTTCACTGATTCTGACTGGGTTGGCGATAACACTGATCGCAAGTCCACATCTGGTTACTCACTCAGTCTTGGTTCTGGGCCTATCTGTTGGTCGAGCAAGAAGCAGGCTGCTATTTCTCTTTCTTCAGTCGAGGCAGAGTACAGAGGGTTAGTTTAAATAACCATTCATGCTATGTGGCTACAACATTTTCTCACTGAGATGGGCATTCAGCTTCATCGGTCGATCGTCATCTGGTGTGACAACCAGAGCACTCTAAAGTTCTGGAGAGATCCAGTTTAGAGGCAGTGGATGAAGCACATTGAGATCCACATGCACTACATTCGGGACTTAGTACATGAGGGGATCATCGACCTACAATTATGTCCTTCAATAGAATAGACAACAAACATCTTCACCAAGACCTTCACTGAGCAGAAGTTCCATTCTCTGTGAAGTCGTCTTGGAGTGAAGGACATAGTTGCCTAGCAACTACCAGTTCTTCTTTTTACATACATTGTACCTTGAGGGGGGGGTTTTCCCATGAGGTTTTCCCTCTTTCCTCACTGTATTTCAGTGTATCTTTTGTATTTGGGTACCTAACATGGCCTCATTGTCGGGACCCATTCTTTATTTTCACCATAGTGATGTTTAGGGGGGGTGTTGGAGTTACTTCACACACACCTAGGATTTCTTTTTCCTAATGTTTTTCCTATGTTTATTAGTGATTATCTAGTCTCCTATATTTTAGGAAGAATATTCCTCCAAGGAGAATATTCTCTTTAGTTTTCACTTTAGTTTGACTAGTTGAGTGGAGTCTAGATGCTGCATTTATTTTGTCACCATGAAACATTTGGATCATCACCAACTAATGTGCATTAGCCTTGGTATCATCACCAAACTAACGCATTACCCATGATTCCCCGATCTTCTCCTCACTTCACTCTGTTTCATTCAGTTAATTGAAGATTGGTAGACTAGTTAACTCAGCTAGGTGGCAGTTCACTCCCGTAACTGCATGAGAAACTAGACTAGGTGGCAATTTACTCCCGTAACTGCTGGTGTGTGTCAAGATCACTCTAGAACACCACTATGGCGCATTGTCTTCTCCTCCAGTGCACATTGGTTGAATTATACAAAGTATATCATGTGTAAACTATTCATTATTCATTACGGTTAATTATAATTCTTCCATTGTTTCTCTCTTGCTTCTTCTTTCTCAATTTCTCTCTGCAAATGTATGTGAAATTTTCTAGCTAGATCTATTCTATGCAAGTTCAACACATTTACACTATTAACCAATTGAACATTGATAAAATTTTGTTCTCAACTAGGGTTAATAGAAACAATTACATTTTATTTATGAATACAACCACAAATCTGTAATATAGATTTTCCATATGAAAATAAACCCTTGGTGCTCTTTGTATCATGTTTTTCAACATGAGACCACCTATCAAAAAATATTTTTTCAAATTCTTCATCAGAAATCCCCTGCATCTTGACCTCGTCCATCAATGATTGCCACCATGTGTCAACATCTTCTCTAAGATAAAAGAATAAAGAAAATCTCCACTTCTCTTTCCATTCTGACTTGTGGGCCTTTAGGAATTCTTCAATACTAGGACCATATTCTTTTTCCATAAAAATCATCTTTCTTGGAAGAAATCTACAACAAAACTAGGGTTTAAAAAAAAAAAAAACTTACTATGAAAATCACGGTTTTTTTCGGAAAAAACTTGAAAATTTTTGTTCGCAACTAGGGTTAATCATCTTGCTTGGAAGAATTCTGCAACAAAACTACGGTTTAAAAAAAAAAATTACTGCGAAAATCGCGGCTTCTTTCCGGAAAAACGTTGAAATTTTTTGTTCGCAACTAGGGTTAATAGAAACAATTACATTTTCTTTATGAATACAACCACAAATTTGTAATAACCCTGAAAATTTTTGTTCACAACTAAGGTTAATAGAAACAATTACATTTTCTTTTTCAGGAAAAACCTTGAAAAACTGTCGAATTTAAAATGCTCATAACTTCACTTCGAGGACTCTGTTTCAAGTAATTGTTTTTTTGAAATTGGGTATTTTTCTGACAGGAATCCAAATATCCAATTACTTTCTGAAAAGTTTGAGCAAAAAATCTCATATCTGAGCCTGAAGTGTGCTGCCCCCTTTTTTTTTAAAAACTTTTTGCAAAAAACAACCAAAATGTCTTCCCTTCTTTGCCCAAGGAAAGAGCTCTTTTACCAAATGTTATATATATACCATATCTGCAAATATACTTAAAAAATAACCAAGAATAAACTCAAAACATTCACCATAACATTGAACACAAGAAATAGAGAGAAAACCCTTGAGGTAGGGTAACACCATATATTAATCCTTATGGAAGGATAAAACTCCTCAAGCAATATTTTCTTATACATTCACAATATTCTTCACCTTTCTAATTACATTTCTTACACTTCCTTAGATAGAATTATTTATCTCCTAAGAACATTCTAGAGAAGGTATCTTCTAGAAAGCTCATTTATTATCTCTAACTACCCATTTATTATCCAACTACCATAGTGGGTCTTATTTAATACCATGGTGGACCTAGTCCACCTTACATTGATTGGCCTCCAATAATAATATCTAACTCCATTCCCATTGGGAACCTCCCATATTACCACCCATATTACCTCCCTAAGTATATTACAAAGTAGGACTCTGCTGCTCTTTCCCTTAAGAGATGGTCACATTTATTTGATTGTAGATCTAAAAGTGTTAATTGCATGCCAGTGTGGATGACGCTTCTAGGGATTTCAATTGAGTTTTGCTATGAGGAGGAATTTAAAGAGATTTGTAATTTTCTAGGGAGGTATCACGATGTGGATATGGCATATTTAGATATAAGATTTTTTTTCCAGAATATTGGTGGGTTTAGATCTAAGAGAAGGGTTGTGGAAATGATGATGATATTGGGTTGGTAAAGAGTCCACTAGTAAATTCAAGGATGACATAGAATGATGTTAATGGGTTAGGTTAGGTGATGGAGGAACAAGATATAAATCACATATAGTCTACTACCAAAAGACAAGATTGTATCTAGGATCACTTAAATGATGAGGACAAGGACCAGGGTATTAAAGAATATTTGGGATAGGAGGCCGAGGTTGTTGAATCTTTGGGGACTTCATCAATGGACATTGGAAAGTTAGTGAATGACCTAGCTCCTTTAAATTTGGCTCTCTATTGATAAGGGATTAGATTTGTGTTTTTGGGCTAGGTGGGATTTCAATATTTCTGGCATTATAGGTAGATATGGCTTKCCTTTAAAAGGGTTTAGGGGTTGGGATTCCACTYAGAAAACAACTAGACCATTACTTGAGGAAGGGGATAAGGTCAATTTTGATGGTCATATTATTATTTTGAGTAAGTTAATACATTGAGAGATGACCTCATTTCCATGGTGTGATCTATGCTCCAAGATGTAATTTGAGAAATTTGAAAGATTCATATGGGTTAGGAGGAGGGGAGATTCATATGGGATTAACAATGAACATTGGTAAGGAAACAAAAATTCTTGGTAGGAGTAGGAATTCCTATCTATCCTTGGCTCAAGAAAAGGTTGTTAATGAAGTTTTGATGGGTAAACAAGCTTCTATTTTAGGAGTTCTTAGAGTAAATGAATCCCTTGTTGAAGGTGGACCATGATTTTCTTATCCCTAAATTGTAGAGAAGTAGGAAATTCCTAAAAAACCTACCCTTAAGGAGACTTTTGGAGACAAACAATCCACATGCCATCATGTTACAAGAGATGATGTGGTATGTAGGAAAAGTAGTGATAGAATTGAGCAAGATGTTTATGGGATGGGACTTTTCATTCATTGATGTTAGCGATTATTCAGAAGGGGTAATAATTGGGTGGAGGAAAAGGTCCCTATGATGTAATAATACTTTTTCTTATGATTAGGGTTTATGTATGGTGTTCTACTCTTGAGAGATGGATAAGGAGTTCTTGGTGTGTAATATTTTTGGGCCTTATAATGACAGGGTGGCATATTGGGATAAAATATTCAATATGGACATTATAAATCAAGGCAATATTTCTCTAGTGGTAGACCTCAATTTTTCCATGGGCAAAGTTGAAATATAGGGGGTTGTTGCTTAGGTAAACCCTTTATCTAATTTATTGTGTCATAGGTTAGAGGAACATGGATTACTTGATGTGGAGCTTTTGAAGATAAGTCCCACATGGAGAAATAAGGGAGTGGGAGATGATAGGGTTGCTAAGATACTACGTAGATTTATTTATCTTAAGAAATTTTAAATTATTATCTTAGAGTTGGACAATAGGCAGGGTTAGGGAGAGAATCTAGTCATTTCCGTACATTTTTGGAAATGGATAGAATTGGGAGGAAACCCCTGATCCATTTTAAATTTAACTCATTTTGGATTGAGGAAGAGGATTTTATGAATATTATAAGGGGAATTAGTTTCCTTTTGATGGGAGTAGAAGGGAATTAACTACCATCAAATTTGTAGAGATCTTAAAAAAGATTAAGTAGTTGGCTATTTGGTGGGCATGTGAGAAAAAAAACAAAAGATTCATAGAAATTGTTGGAGAAGAAATTGGATAGTGTGCATAATCAAGAAGTGGTTGGCTTTCCGAAAAAGGACATTAAAGTGGATTTCTACAGATTAGAGTTGAGGAGAAGGAAGTTATTAGAGTATAGGGAGTCTACTTGGAGGCTTAAAAGTAGAGATTTATGGATTTCAAAAGGTGATGAAAATACAAAATGCTTCCATCAATATGGAAACCATAAAAAAATGTAATAACATTTGGAAAGTTAAAAGAAATAATGGAGATATTGTGAAAAACTTTGAAGACATTGTAAACGTTGGAGTGGATCACTTTAGTAAGATATATAAAGAAGAAAGTGGGGTTACGATAGCATATGTAGTACAAATTACTACATATTTTCCCATAATTGTATTTGAAGAGGACATTGAGAGACTACTAGAAGAAGTATAAAAGGATGAACTGGAAGTTTTTTCTCATAGCTTCAAAAAGGACAAAAGTACTAGTCTTGATGGTTGGCCTATAGAAATTTGTATAGTGTTTTATGAAGTTATGGGGGGAAATTCATTGAGGGTCATAGAGGAATATAGAGTAAATGGGATGCTGTTGCCAACATTTAATGCTACATTTATTTTACATATTCCTAAATCAGATAACCCCTCATCATTTGAAAATTTCAGAACAATATCCTTTTGTAATTGTATCTACAAGATCATTGTAAAAATAATTGCTACGAGGGTGAAGACTTTGTTATCACATTCAATTTCCATGGAACAATTTGGCATTTTATTTGGCAAGAAAATACATGAGGCAATAGGGGTTTCTCATGAAGAGTTACATTCCATGAAAATGAAAATGATGGTTTCTATGGTGGTTAAAATAGAGTTATCAAAATCTTATGATAGGGAGAGATAGTTATATTTTAGGTTAATGATGATTCATTTGGGTTTGTGTGTTTAATTCGTAAATTGGGTTATGAGTTGTATTTCTAATGGTTCATTTTCCATATTGATAAATGGTTCCACATCATCTTTTTTCGGACTTAAAAGAGGGATAAGACATGGTTTCCCATTATTTARTTTCCTTTTTCTAATTGTGGTTGAAGGTCTTAGTAGGGCACTGATAGAGGAAAGACAATCAGGTTTGTTGAAGGATATTAGGATTGGGAGGTTGTTGAAGCCATCTCATTTGTYATTTGTAGACGATATATTGCTTTTTTATGATGGATCAAGGCATGATAATATTAATCTAAAGGAGATCYTMAATCTTTATTGTACAACTATAAGAATGAGAATAAATGATGGGAGGTCTACAATTTGGTTAGTGATGAATATGCCAAATATTTTACTAGGTTGTTTCCTTATCAACATATTGAGCTTCAAAAGGGTTTTAAGTACTTAGGATTTTACTTAAATTCAAATGATTATAGGAAAAACGATTGGGAATGATTGATCACCAAGGTTGAAAAGAGGTTGTTTATTTTTTGTAACCACTAGTTATCCAAAGGTGGTAGGCTTGTACTAGTTAAGTATATGATTGAAGCAATTCCAGTATATTGGATGACCTTAGCATTCATCCCAAAAGGTGTCCTTGAACATTTGAGGAGATTAAGTGTCAAACTCATATAGTATAGGAACAAGGAGAAAAGAGGACATCCATTAGTGAAATGGAAAATAATAATAGTTCCCAAGGATATGAGTGGATGGGGTCTTAAGAACATTCATATTTTTTCCAAATCCCTATTTGCTAAAAGTGTCTAGAGGTGGATTTTTGGTAAAGGTTTCTAGTGCCAAGTGATCAATCATAAGTACATTAAGCGAGCTTTTGTAGAGAACTGGATAATATCTCCTAATAAGACTTATTGGGAGATGGTTGATTGATCTAGAAGGCAAGGTATGGCCATACAATAAGATTAGGTGAAGACCCTTGGGTTGGATGTGGCATAGTTTATATATTGTTGGAAAATATTATAAATCTCAAGGAGAAATGTTTTTTTGTACCCTAACTCAAGTTGTTGATACAAATCTATCTACTATTTGGAAGCAAGAATGGAATATAGTGAAGAAAATTGGTCTTAGATGTGATGATGCTATACTATGGGATGGCTATGTCTCTCAAATTAGAGTTATTCATGCAAGGATCAAAGAGGAAGAAGATGATTTGTATTATACTCCAAGGCTTGGCTACAAGGTTTTAAGTGAAGGTATAGTCATCGAAGAACCAATCTAGTGGTGGAAGAAAATTTGGAAGTATAAATGTCTTTTAAAATCCCACATTTTTATGTGGTTGGCACTAAACAATAAGGTTCTCGAGTAGAATAATTTACAAAAAAGGAACAAGGTTGGACATGGTGGATGCTCCCTATGTAAAGAAAATGAGGAATATATATTTCATTGGATTAGTGCTTAACCTTATGCTATTCTGGTCTGGAAGGAAGTTGATCACATTTCTAGTTTAAATCATGCTTGGTATCGAAACTCAATAGAAGAATGCCTAGAAAATTGGAATAGGATGTGAATGTAAATATATACAAGGCACTTTCTCTTATAGTAGCCTGGGGATATGGTTGTCAAGGAATGCTTATACACTTTGATGATAAATCCATTTTACCTATATAGTGTGCAATGCAAAGTCTAAATATTATAAACAATTTTCCACAATAAAAAGCTTAAAATCCTACCAAATAGATTATGGAGGAGGTCATTAATAGGTCAAGAGATTGGATGTACCTTAATGGAGCTTCTCAATGAGAGCCTTAGATTTATGGAGAGGGGGTATGGTGAGCTTGTTGAAATCCCATTGGTTGAAATTTAAAAATTTAAAGTTGGATTAGGTTATGGTTCCAACAACTCTGTAGACATCATGGCTCTCAAACTCTCTCTTAAGCTTGCTACATAAAAATGGGTTCAAAATATTTAGGTTTTAGATGATTCACATGTGCTAATTAAATGGATGGAAGGCATTTATCAATGTGAAAACTTTTTATTGCAACATATTATAAGAGATATACACATTATAAAATCAATTTTTAATTCAAATGTTTTTAACATATTTTCAAGGAAAGGAATACCCAGCCTATGGATTATCAAAAGAAAGTGTTCAATTGGATGTTGGATGATATGGGAGGAGGTGGAAGGAATTTCCTTTGGATATGTTCATACCGTCTTTTTGTTTTTCTTGTGATTAAATTATTAGTCCCTTAGCAGGGACTGTAGGGACTAAAGCAATAAGTTTGCTATTGATTTGACATTAATTTACCTTTTATTTTAAATGTGTGTGTGAAATGAAATGTTTAACTTAAGAAAACAAATACATATTTTTTGATATTATAAAAATATTTGTTTTTCTCATCTCTGATTGGTTAATATATTTCAATTCTTATTGTTTCCTTCACTTATTTCAATATTTAAAATTAATTACATAATCAATAAGCTTTGTTACAAGTACCTAGTACCTTTTGTATCAAAAATTAAGAAAAAATGTAAAAATGCCATGTATTCCCTCATTATTACTATCCATGTCTTTCTTAAATAATATTAAATGTTGTATAAAGATTTTTCCAGAACAAATCTATAAAAAACCAAGCAACTTAAACAAACAATTAACAAGTTTTCTATAATTCAAACAAAACTAACCAAAACAAGCTTAAAAAATTATAAATTTAGACGGCATGAGCATAACAACAAATATTTTGAGCACGGTGTGCAATGACCATTGACTAAACCACATGATCTTGCGTTTCAATACCCACTTCCAATTGGGTAGCATTGAATATCTATACGATTCCACCCTGAGACCTGCCCGTCATAGATTTGACTTAAATATGAAAATAAAATGAAAAGATAGTTATCATCATTAATATGACACATAGTAGGACATTAAAATGGACAAAAATCAATTATTACTAATAAAAGATTGTGGAAAACATTATACAAATATAATAATTACATTGAAATGATAATTTATGTTAAATTATATTGAAGTGTTATTTAGTTAATATAATTTTTTTTTGTTTGTTAGTTTGTCCGTGACCTGGGAGACTAGCATGTGGCTGAGAAACTATGACTCAGGGGATTCTAAGCCGTCAAAATCACCCAAGGATCGCACCCTGCATGAGCCACACCAACCCTTAACATGGATGTATTTTTTGTCCCCGCAGGTTTCGAACCGGTGACTTTAACATCACGGAGTTCCTTAACAACACACTCCATCACCGACTATCCTACACCTCGAGGATAGTTAACATAAATTATAATTGAAGTGTTATTTAGTTTTATGTATAGGATTAATAGTTATTGGAAAATATATAAAGTTAATGTTGTAGTCATTGTAATGAGAATGTTGAATATTATTTAGGTTAAAACTGTTTTTATGGGTTCCGAGTAAGATTTAAAAAAGCTTATGATTGGTTAAGAACTAATAGTCTTCTTCGGATGTAAGGAAACATGTTAATAATATCTTATGGATTGAAAATCTACTCCTTACAGACCACATCTTATTTCAAGTGGAGTGGTTTTCTTTGAATAGCAATGATAAGTCACAATAACAATTTAGAATGACAACCAATGATGACTATCCTCATTCCCAAATGAGAAATGAATTATGATTGATTTTGCCACCTAAAAAAAAATATGTTTAAAAAAATAAAAATAAAAACATAACAAAATATTAAAATAAACATAAATACACTCGTAATAATCATTATAATAAACAATATTAAATAACCAAAAATACTTATTTTTTTTTCATAACAAAAAACTTTTATATTCATAAGAGAATATACATGTAGGCTTTCTTTAGGAACTATATTGTCTATATATCTAAAAAAAATACTTATTTATTTAAATATGGAACCATTTCTCATATTATTTATTTAAAACATTATTTTTCCGTAGG
>SNQJ01S0129867.1:25724-37342 GCA_010110895.2 Picea sitchensis
GATTTTGCCACCTAAAAAAAAATATGTTTAAAAAAATAAAAATAAAAACATAACAAAATATTAAAATAAACATAAATACACTCGTAATAATCATTATAATAAACAATATTAAATAACCAAAAATACTTATTTTTTTTTCATAAGAAAAACTTTTATATTCATAAGAGAATATACATGTAGGCTTTCTTTAGGAACTATATTGTCTATATATCTAAAAAAAATACTTATTTATTTAAATATGGAACCATTTCTCATATTATTTATTTAAAACATTATTTTTCCGTAGGCTAAAGGTTCCACGAAATGATGATTTTTTTTCGGTGATATTTGCTTGAAATCCAACGAGAAATTGTTGGATTCGTAGTTTTGAGTGATTATTTCTTTATAATCCAAGTGCCCTGGGAGTTTTTTAGCATGCTGAATCCATTTCTGTATTCAGAAATGGATTTTGAAAGACAAAACAATAGTGATTCGTATAAATTTATATCGCCTGATTCCGGCGAAAAAAACCATTTCATAGAACAACTAACCAACGCCCATTATTTTTATCTATATAAATTTATTAATGTGATTTTATTTATTTTAAATAATTAACTTGTTAACCATTTTAGTTTATTATATTGGTGATAGAGTCTATTTAATCTTTGGTCTTAGAGTATGATTTAAAAGTGCTTCTTCTTGGTTATGAGCTTGTTTTTCTATGACACAAGAAAATAGGTTAACAATCATGTGGTTAAAGTGAAAGCCTGGCCATTTATACACCACCAATTGATTATTCCAAGTAGAATGGTTTTCCTTGAATAACAATGATGAGTTTGTTGGTTATCCAAACTAATAATTGTTTCCACTATATAAAAAACGTCTATTTAATCTAAACTTATCACCACACATTTTTTAAAAACATCCCATATCAACCTTTGGCCATTTCAATTTGTATTATGTACAAATATCAACCATCAACAATATCCTCAAATAAAGTGAAAAAGATGACAAATTAAATGCATAAGAGTCACACTTAACATATAGAAAATAATTACACTACCAAAATTCACTAATAATTACAATTACATGGATGAATCAATTCAATAATTGAAACAATATCTAATCATTTGACCACACATTTTTCAAATATGGATTTTTTCAAAACTTTTTATATGTAGACTTTTGGCTAGTTTTAGTTTTAGTTTTTATTTTATTTTTAATAATTTGTTATAAAAAACTTACTTACTTTTTTGTTTGTTTGTTAGTTTGTCCGTGACATGTGGGACTAACCTGTGGCTAAGAAACCATGACTTAGGGGCAACTAAGCCGTCAAAATCACCCAAGGATTGCACCTGGCCTGAGCCACACCAACCAACCCTTAACATGGCTGGATTTTTTGTCCCTGCAGGTTTCAAACTGATGACTTTTAACATCACAGAGCGCCTTATATAAAAAACTTACTTTTTTTTTTTTTTGTAAGTGAGTGCGAGTATATGTATTACTAATAAAGGTTAATATACCAAAATAGGGGCTCCTGGTCTACCAAAAAGGAAACCAGCCCAGGGGTTCCAGAGTTGTGTTCTTGAGATAACATAGGGATATGGCTGGACCGCCACATTGGGAAACCGGTCCAGTCCCATCATATTCAGTTTTGACACGCTAACCGTAACAAAACCTAAAAAAAACACAAAACAACAATTAAGACTGACCCAATAATATTTCTTCGTCTTTTGCTACCTGACGCTAGTCCAGGATTATGAGATTCTTCCTTCCATCTTTCACCTTGTCCTTGATTTCCTCTCTCTAGGCCATCATGTGGGTCTTCCTGATCCGGGTTGGTGTTCCATTCCCATTAGCAGGTGTGATGTACATATGATGGACGTAGTGCAAGTATAAGTGGAATTGGGCAGCCATTCACTCCATCTTCTCCCTCTGATTCTTCTGGTCCTCTGCAATTCCTTTTGTACTATCATCCAGGTTGTCGAGGTGACTCAGAATTTCTTTTAACAATTTTATTTGGGCCTTGTTACCCTTCCGGTTAGCAGCTTTCTTTTTTGTGCTCACTTTGCCTATTAACATCTTTTTCCGCCATGCCATCTCTACTGTCTTGTGGTAGAGTGTTTCCATGGACTGTGTGGTGCCTGGGTCCATTATCCAGTCTGCTTCCTGGCTTAGTTCCTCCGAGGATTTTCCCTTGCACTTGCCTGTGATTTCCTTCTCCCATATGGTGATGGTTGCTTGACCCTTCGGTTCGACCAACATCTGGAAGGTGCCCTTGGCGTCTCAGGCTGCTGGCTCCATCCTGGCTTATTGGATTTTCATCCATCTAGGTGTTTCTTTTGACGTGCGTTTTCTTCATACACACCATCTTGGCTGGCTTGTGGCGTTTCTTTCCTTGAATTCTCCTCCTATGCCTATCTACCGAGGGGTTCCTTCTTGTCGGGCCCTTGCTTTTGTGGTGGCTTCTTCTGCTGCGCTTTTTTTGCCTGCATCTATTCCTAGTGCTTCGCTTCGTATGGAAATTCTCTTGCTGCGGTCTCATCCTTGTAATCATGGAGTGCTCGTAGAGGTGGTCCTTCCCATCCTTTTTTTGTCTCGATATGTGTGACCATGATAGTTCGTTTGTTAACCCTGTGCCAACCCTTGCCCCTGCTCGTTGTGTAACCAATTTTTCTCTTCACCGTACCTATTCTTGGAAGGGGTGTGACCCTGCTGGTGCGTGGTAACATCTTTTGTCCTACGTCACTCATGACCTGCTGAGTCCCGTTTGTACTTTCCCCTGCACTAACCCTACACTTGTTCCTACTGATGTGACCTTGAGGTCGTACCTCCATCTGTTGTGTGGTGTGATCCCAAATTGTCACTTGTAATTGGGTGTTGGCCATGAAGATTCTACCTGGATTCGTCATGCCCGCCTTTTGTCCTTGCACCACTCCTCTCGATGTGACCTTATGTACTTAAGCTTCCGTCACAATCTTTTGTCACTAGTTATGTGCATTCTGTTCTGAATTGACCATCTGGGATGTTGCTATAGGTAGTGTCTAACTTTGATCCTTCCTTGTTGACCCCTTCATTAGTGATTCTATCCGCTAGGCCATTTGCTGACTTGCGTACCCAACGCAACTCCACTGTGTTCATCTTTTGAAGATGCTCTTGGATTTTTTGCAGGGAGTGTGCCAAGTACAAGTGTCTCTGAACTTTTCCCACTCTGGTACCATTTTGGAGTCTCTTCACCGTGTTGATTACCAGGGTGGAGTCACCTTCCACGATAGTGTTTGTCATCCTTTTGCGTCTTAGAATCTCGAGGCCAATCTCCAGGGCTTCGAATTCCGCTGCGTTGTTAGTTGACTTTCCCATACTCCTAGCGTACAGCCGGATTATATTGCCACCACTATCCCTGATAACCCCACCCATTCTTGTCATGCATGGGTTTCCTTTTTTTGCCCCGTCAAAATTCAACTTGAGGGACCCTGTTGGAGGGGGATTCCAGTTGCACTCACCTAGTTGGAGTTGCGGTGGTTGTCCTATTTGTGTGCGGTTGCGCCCGTCTTTTAGTTGAAAAGATTCTAGGACTCTAGAGTCCCGACTTGCGAGCTGCGCTTTCCCATTCTGGTAGTTGCGGCTCTGCACCATTTCTCTTGTCATGGAGATTATTTTTTCTTTGATTTTCCCTTCCGCAAGGATTTCATTTTTGAAGATGCGTCGATTCCTTTCTTTCCATATTGTCCATATGATCATCCTCGGAATGAGAGCCCAACATAGATTCACCTCTTTATTTTTGTTGTAAATCTCATGCCATTTGTTGATGGTTGTGCAGATGTTACCTCAGGTCCTATTGGACTGTCGAAAAATACTTGCCGCCCAGTTCGAGATCTCTGTTGTGTAGATACATTCATCGATGATATGATTCATTGTTTCTTCCTTGGCTTGAAAGAGGTGGCACCTTGAAAGACCTATGAAGCCCCTTTTCCTTAGGTTTTCCCAGGTTAGAGTTTGGTTGTGAAGTATTAACCATTTGAAATTTTTTACTTTTGGCCACTGGGGGATTCTCCAGAGCTTATCCTATAGTCCACGATGTATTGTCGAGCTTCCTTCAATGTGAATTCCCCGCCATTTTTCCGGCCCCATCTTAATTGGTCTTCTTCTTCCAAGACTGCAATTTTCCTTTTCCTCATATCCTCCTCCACCTCTTTCACGATGGTTGTGGTCCGATCACTAGTTTGGGAATTGAAATTATCCCAGATTCTCCATATGTTTCAATCTGTTTCTCTCTTCCAATAGTGGTGGACATTAGTTTTTCCTTGCGCGATCATGTCCTGTTGGAGTTCCTCCCTATCCGGAGTTCCCATCTTGGGTTCCTGTTGCCAAGCATCCTCCCAAAATCTGGTTGTTTTACCATTCCTTACTTCCTAGAAGCAGTGTGTCTGGACCCAGGTCTTGTTGTGCCAAGCTAGGTTCCATATGGTTGATCCCTCCTTGGTACCCATAAATCGAATTTGGTCCTGGTCGTTTATGTCCGGGGCATACTTGGCCTTCCAAAGGGTTTCCCACTGGGTAGAAGTTTCTTTAACCCATCACCACTAGAGTTTTTCCCCATAGGCTTCGTTGGTTACTTCTAGATCTTGTAGCCCCAATCCTCCTTTGCATTTTGGCTTGCAAACCTTCTCCCAAGCCACTAGGGCCCATTTTTTCTTAGTCTCCGCTCCTCGCCATAGGAAGTCCCTTTGAATGGTCCTTATTTTTTGTCGTATCCCTTTGGGGGCGAGAAATACAGACATCATATAGGTTGGAATTGTTTGCAGAACCATCTTGGTCAGTACCAGTCTCCCCACTAGGTTGAGGGATCTGTACGTCCAGTTTTTCACCCTCTCCTGAAGCTTGTTGACCACTCCTTCCCAAGTTTCCATTTTGTAAGCTCTKTCTGTTAGGGGGATGCCCAAGTATTTAGTTGGGAGAGTTTTGCGCTCAAAGCCCAAAATATTTTCCAGGTTCCTTTGGATTGCAGGGTTGGTGTTGAAAAAGTAGATCATCGATTTGGAATGGTTGATCTCGGCTCCGGAGGCTTCCCCAAACTCTTCTAATATCCTTTTGAACGTTTTTTCTTCCTTGACCATGGGTATGCCATGGAGTAAGGTATCATCCATGAACTGTTGGTGTGTGGAAGTAGGGCAATTTTCCAAAGGTTTGAGGCCTGTAATTTCTCATGCTTTTGTTGCGCTTTTTATGCTTCGATTGAGACCTTCCATCATTAGGATGAATAGGAAGGGGGATAGAGGATCTTGTTGTCTGATGTCTCTAGTGGGCCAGAAGGGTTTGGCCAGGGCTCCATTTATCAGGAGCGAGAAACTTGTCATTGAGACTAGGCTGATAATCTTGCTGATCCAGTGTTGGGTAAACCCAAAGGCTTCCAGAGTCTTAGCCATGTAGTGCCAGCTAATTTTGTCATAGGCTTTTTCTAGGTCAAGTTGTATTATCATCCCCCCTATCCTCTAGATTTTCAGGGTGTGTATTATCTCATGAGCATGGATGATGTTGTCCATGATTTGTCATCTGTCCACAAAACTTGCCTGCTCTTGTGAAATCAATGTGGGTAGGAGGGGTTTCAATCTATTGTCTATGACTTTAGAGATAATCTTGTAAACCACATTGCATAATGCTATGGGTCTGTAGTGGTCAGGGGTCCTTGCTTCATTTTCTTTGGGGATTAGCATAATCATTGTGGAATTTAACGCTTTTAGGATGGAGGCCGACCGTCTAGAGTCCTCCACCACCCTATAAACATCATGTTTGACCACTTCCCAACAGGCTTTGAAGAATTCCACTGTGAAACCATCTGGATCTGGGGCTTTCCCATTGGGCATCTCTTGGATCAGTTGATCAATTTCCTCCTTAGCTATGGGTTTGTTTAGTTTGTTATTCTGTTCCTCAGTGACTAGTCAGGGGATGTGTTGCGTAATCCTCTAGATGACCTCCATTCGGTCTTTGTTGGGTTCGTTGGGCTATCCCATGGAAGTGAATTTCCAGGATATTTTCTATCTCCTTGTGGGATTCTCGATCGATCCCATTCTGATCCTTAATTTTCAGGATTTTGTTGTGGGCTCTTCTGCCAATGGTTGTTCTATGAAAAAACTTGGTGTTCCTATCTCCTTCCTTTAGCCATCTGATTCGGGGCTTTTGGAGCCATAGAATTTCTTCCCGCTGGCATCGTCCTTCCCATTCCTGGTTCATTTGGATCTCTTCCTTTTTTCAATCCTCTGTGTATCCCTTTTCTATGCATACTTCTTGGAGTCTTCTCATGCCGTCTTCAATATTTTTCTTATCTTGGTTTATGTTGCCAAAAGTTTCCTTGTTCCACTCCCTGAGCTTATATTTGATGTACTTTAGTTTCTTATAGAGTTTGAACATCCGTGTACCTTTCTGTAGTTGTTCCTCCCGCTACCCCTGGTTGATGTTCTCCTTGAAGGTGGGGTGTTCAATCAATAATTTCTCAAATTTGAACAGTTTATTCTTTGGGGTGGTTGGAAAGTCTGCTTCTAGTTGGATTGGCCAGTGATCAGAGCCCCCCCAGGGAAGGATGCTACAATATAAGGTTAACCCCTGCATAATGATGGATTCTGACACCAAGAATCTATCTATTCTTGTCGCAACTTGATGTTGATTTATCCGTTTATTTTTCCAAGTGAAGTGTTAGTTATTGGCTCTGATGTCCACCATCTTCTCTATGTCTATGAAAGTTGAGAAGTCTTCTGCATCTCTATCCAGCCTCCTGGTGCCTCCTTTTTTTTCCGCAAGTGATGTGACGATGTTGGAGTCTCCTGCCAGGATCCAATGAAGGTTGTTGGAGCATGTTTTTAGATATTCTAGGTCTAGAAGCATTCTTCTCTTTTCCTCTAGCATCTGGGGTCCATACACATTAGTGCATAGTATCATCTCCATATTCCCAATGATTTGCATGTTAACCGAAAGTGTGTGCCTGGTAGCCTCTGCTACTATTAGGTTCATCACTTGTGAATTCCACAAGGTGAGGATTCCTCCTTCCATCTGCCATCCTTCGACAACCAACATCTTGTACTTGCTCCAATGTTTTTTTCCGATTTTTTCCATTTTGTCTATAGTGCATTTTGTCTCTTGGATGAAACAAAGGTCTGGTTTTTACTTCCTAAGTCTATTTCTAATAATTCTTTGCTTTCGTGTGTTGTTTAGGCATCTTATATTCCATGTTATAATATTCATTTAAACATGTGGGGGGGAGTTGGGAAAGAGCTTTTTGATCTTACCTGAGTTTATTAACAGAGCTCCTAGTTCCTGTAGGGCTACGCTGTTTGATTTCTTGCCTTTTTTCCTTCTCATTTGTTTGGGTGAGAGTTGTTGTTGTCCTTTGCCTGCTTTGATTCCTAGTTGTCCTATCTCCTTGTGTGTGTGCTTGAGCCCTCTCGATTTGGCTTCATCCCTTAGGAGGAACATGTATTGGATGCGATCTAGTTGCTCCGCTGGTACATTGTCTACGCCCTACCTTTTCCATTGCTCCAATATGTTTGGGAGATCGATCCCTTCCCTTTCCACAATGTCTCTGAGATTAGGGTCTTCTGTTCCTACCTCGCTTGGAGTCATTTNGATGCGATCTAGTTGCTCCGCTGGTACATTGTCTACGCCCTACCTTTTCCATTGCTCCAATATGTTTGGGAGATCGATCCCTTCCCTTTCCACAATGTCTCTGAGATTAGGGTCTTCTGTTCCTACCTCGCTTGGAGTCATTTATGCATCTCCGTCTGCCTCCTGCATGGGGGTGGGGGTATCACTAGTTTCTCCATCCATAGGAGTTGTTCTACCCCTCTGTCCCATCTCCTTTATTTGGCTATCTGTATCCTCATTTGTATCTTGTTCCCTAGCTTCTTTAGATTTTATTTTTTCCTTTCCTCCTTCCTCCTCTTTGTTGGTCTTGTCCCATCCTTCTACTTTATTCCTAGCCTCCAAGTTGCTTCTTGTTAGGGTTTTACTTTGTTTCTTGTTAGCTCTGTTTCCGTGGTTTGGTTTTATAAACCCATCTTCATCCTGCTGTAGTTTGGTGTTCTTCGCTTCTTGTTTTTTAATGATTGGGCATTCTCTGATTAGGTGTCCATGTTCGTGACATCTCCTGCATCTGAAGGGGATCTGCTCATAGTCAATGTTTTGTATCCATTCCTCGTTCTCGAATTCCAGGCTTATGGCTTCTGGGAGTGCCCTCAACACATCCATCTTTATGCATATTCTTGCATAGGAGGTGTATCTTCCTTTTAGGGTTGCTTTTGATGTCTTCACGTATTTTCCCAGTTTGTTCCCTATTGCTTCAAAAGTGGAGGGAAACGAATAATCTAACGACAGGGAGTAAAGTCTCAGTCATACCGGTACATTTTTGAAGGTTTCTTTTTCTGGGGAGAAGTTTTCCTTCCATGGTCGCATGTAGAGTCCTGCTAAGGCGTGAAAGTATGCCCCCCCCTCAAAGATGTTATCCCTATCTTCCAGGTTCATGAAAATTGTTGTAAAGAATCCTTTCGAGCCTAGGTGAAGATCCACTTCTCCGCTTGGCTTCCATTGATATGTAATCTAGTTGCGTAGCGTTCTTTCTATGGGCAACAACCCCATAAACTTGCAGATTAGTGTATGCGTCTTCATTTGGTCCTTGTAGAGTTGTGTTTGCGGACCGTCTAGTATTACCTTGGGTATCCTTGTTGTCTTTGGTTTACATGGGTTGTGCCCTTCTGCCCCATTGGGGTTCACCGTTTCTTGCGCAACATTTTGAGGTTCTCCAGCTTCTTCCCCCATGCCGTCGCTTTTCCTTTAGTTACTTTCGTAACTCTTTTCCGGTTCTGATCTCGAGGTGCTTGTCATTGGTGCCTTGAAACCTGTGCCCCATGGGTCTTTCCCTCTATATACTACCTCCTTCTTGTATGAGGGGGTTCCATTATTGTCCCCCTTGGTACTCATGCCATCCTCTTTTGTGGCTGTGACTACCAAACCCTAGCTTACAGTTGCTCCAATCTCTCCTCTCACGCAAGAGAATGGTTACATATAAAAAAACTTACTTACACTAACACTAATTTTATAGATTTAAATTTTATTTTAAAAAGTTCATTTATTTCATGTATTTAACTTTATTTTTTTTAAACTAAAGTAAATTTTTTTTTAATAGTTTTAAAATTTGTAATTTTTTTAATATTGTATAATCTAGGGTTAAGCTGATTCTTTATGATTTTCTTTTTATTTTTCAATAATTCAACCATTTACTTTTAACTTTATTTTTTAATTAATCATAAAAATATATATTTATATAGTAACAACAAATTGCATTTAACCTCATTTTATTTTAGCATTATTAAAATTTCAACTCACCTTTATCTATATTTTTAATATATATTTTAATTAGTATTTGTATTTTATTTATTTACTTTTACTATTTTTATTTAAGTTGTTAAATAATATATTTTCATAAGTTTAAGTTTTTTATAATTTTTTTTTTTTTAAATTATAGACAACTATTACATTAAAATATATCTAATATACATGTATAAACAATGTTGCTGGTAATTTTACTTGTAATAACTAAGCTTTCATTAATACTTAATCGTAATATGTACACATTAACTAAAGTTGGTGAATTAAATTGGAAAAAAAACATTTGTTTTTAAACTATTCTTTTATTTAACACTAAATCTGCACTTATCTCAACAGTCTAGTGATTCGGGTATGGGAATGAATCTTTACCTTTCGCCCCCTATCTCATCATAACCCATTGTGGAGCCTGGGTATAGAGAGCCCGAGGAGGAGGAGTCCTCACTCAACACGATTCTTGATTGTATGCTCCCTTTCTTTCAAGATAAGAAGGGTTTTATGAAGTTGCCTACTTACCGAGGGAAAGCTCTCATAGATGCCCTTACACAGCTGGGGGCATCCTCTTCAAAGCCTCTTTCAACTAAGGACTGGAAGGACTATGCTTGGTCAAGGGGTTTAGGGATTGAACTTTCTCACCTAAAAACCCATAGTGGCATGAAATTTTTGGCACAAAAAACTGTACAGTTTCATGAGTCAGAACCTTCTACCACTGAAAGTGGGCCTCTTATAGCGATGAAAGCCTTGGTGAGGGTGAAGTAATGTTAATACTCTCTCTCAATGTAAGAGGGGTAGGAGGCACCCTTAAAATCACCTCAGTCCACCAACTCTTGGATCACACGCACCCTGATATCATTTTCTTTCAAGAAACTCTGGTAAACGAGCAAAAGGCCAGGGAATTTGTTCACCTTTTTCTCCCTTCTTGGGTTTCCAGTTCAGTCATCTCATTGGGTACTTCTGGGGTTCTGGTAGTTTCTTGGGACCCAAGTTTATATACATTGACTATGTTTCTCATTGTTGGTGGTATCTTGTTAATAGGTTTGAGTTTAATAAACAATCGAGAGATTGCCTTGTTAAATCTATATGGGACATGCAAGGATCAGAATCTCTTTTGGAATACACTGGGTGAAAGTGGCATTCTAGCGATCAAACATATGATCATTGCGGGGGATTTTAACATCAATCTCTCTTCTGAAGAGGCTTGGGGTGGATCTCCCGGGAATGGATTTTCTGGGGATTATTACAAATATCTCTTTTATAAAAACAAATTGATTGACATCAAGCCAAACAAAGTGGTTCCGACTTGGAGGAACGGCCACATTGGGTAGGGAGCGGTAGCTCGCAGACTAGATAGGTTTTTGGTCGCTGAAGACCTTCTAATTGATATTGACTCTATAGGTCTTGGGTAGAGTTTTCTTATATTTCAGATCATGCGCCGATACTACTTCAGATGGAATTACCTCCTGCATATAAACTCCATCCTTTCTAATTTAATGCTCAATGGCTACTTGAAAAATAATTTGTGGATATCGTCAAGAAGGTGTGGAACGACCCAATTTTTCTTTCCGAAGGAGACAGGTAGATTAGGATCGTCTACAAATTACAAGAACTAAAAAAGCAAAAAAAAACTTGGCATAAGGAGTATCAGACTCAGAATAAAGAAAAATTGGTCTCGCTGGAATCAAACACTATAAAATTTCTGGAAGGAGACCCAACTAATCTGGCAGTGACTACAAATCTCCGACATTTAGAGTAGGAAAGGAACGACTTATTAAGAGCAGAGGAGGAAAAATGGCGTGTACGTTGTAGAGCACTCTGGATGTCTAACGGGGACTAAAACACAAAATACTTTCATAATCTATCTTTCTTTAACAGAATCAGGAAACATATCTGGGAAATTAAAAGAGAAAATGGTGACCTCTTAACTGGGCAGGAAAATATAAAGGAAGAAGTGTAAGGTAGCTAGATAGGTAGTGGGGGGGCCCAGAGGGCCCATGGTGATAATAGTGGAGGTTATTCAATGTAAGGTGGACTAGGTTCACTATATTATTAAATAAGACCCACTATGGTAGTTAGATATAATAATTGGGTAATTAGATATAATAAATGTAAGAGGACTTCTTAGAAGATTCTACTTCTAGAAGATTCCTCCTCTAGAATGTTCTTAGGTGATGGTATCACTATATAAAGGGGTTCAAGCAATGTAATGAGACATGAAGAGAATGATTGTATTTGGAGCTGAAGCTCAATAGGAGGATGCCCCCTCGAAG
>SNQJ01S0129867.1:37881-48543 GCA_010110895.2 Picea sitchensis
GGGCATGAATCTTTACCTTTCACCCCCTATCTCGTCGAAACCCATTGTGGAGCTTGGGTATAGAGAGCCCGAGGAGGAGGAGTCCTCACTCAACACGATTCTTGATTCTATTCTCCCTTTCTTTCAAGATAAGAAGGGTTCTATTAAGTTGCCTACTTACCGAGGGAAAGCTCTCATAGATGCCCTTACACAGCTGGGGGCATCCTCTTCAAAGATTCTTTCGACAAAGGACTGGAAGGACTATGCCTGGTCAAGGGGTTTAGGGATTGAACTTTCTCGCCTAAAAACCCGTAGTGGCATGAATTTTTTGGCACAAAAAACTCTACAGTTTCATGAGTCGGAACCTTCTACCACTGAAAGTGGGCCTCTTATAGCGATGAAAGCCTTGGCGAGGGTGAAGTAATGCTAATACTCTCTCTCAATGTAATAGGGGTAGGAGGCACCCTCAAAATCACCTCAGTCCACCAACTCTTGGATCACACGCGCCCTGATATCATTTTCTTTCAAGAAACTCTGGTAAACGAGCAAAAGGCCAGGGATTTTGTTCACCTTTTTCGCCCTTCTTGGGTTTCTAGTTCAGTCATCTCATTGGGTACTTCTGGGGTTCTGGTAGATTCTTAGGACCCAAGTTTATATACATTGACTATGTTTCTCACTGTTGGTGGTATCTTGTTAATAGGTTTGAGTTTAATAAACAATCGAGAGATTGCCTTGTTAAATCTATATGGGACATGCAAGGATCATAATCTCTTTTGGAATACACTGGGTGAAAGTGGCATTCTAGCGATCAAACATATGATCATTGCGGGGGATTTTAACATCATTCTCTCTTCTGAAGAGGCTTGGGGTGGATCTCCCG
Organism: Picea sitchensis; assembly: GCA_010110895.2. NCBI lineage: Eukaryota > Viridiplantae > Streptophyta > Pinopsida > Pinales > Pinaceae > Picea > Picea sitchensis. The sequence continues at coordinate 38,741 of SNQJ01S0129867.1, forward strand.
AGAATGGATTTTCTGGGGATTATTACAAATATCTCTTTTATAAAAACAAATTGATTGACATCAAGCCAAACAAAGTGGTTCCGACTTGGAGGAACGACCACATTGGGTAGGGAGCGGTAGCTCGCAGACTAGATAGGTTTTTGGTCACTGAAGACCTTCTAATTGATATTGACTCTATAGGTCTTGGGTAGAGTTTTCTTATATTTCATATCATGCACCGATACTACTTCAGATGGAATTACCTCCTGCATATAAACTCTATCCTTTCTAATTTAATGCTCAATGGCTACTTGAAAAAGAATTTCTGGATATCGTCAAGAAGGTGTGGAACGACCCAATTTTCCTTTCCGAATGAGACAGATAGATTAGGATCATATACAAATTACAAGAACTAAAAAAGAAAAGAAAAACTTGGCATAAGGAGTATCAGACTCAGAATAAAGCAAAATTGGTCTTGCTGGAATCAAACACTATAAAATATCTGGAAGGAGACCCAACTAATCTGGCAGTGACTACAAATGTCCGACATTTAGAGTAGGAAAGGAACGACTTCTTAAGAGCAGAGGAGGAAAAATGGCGTTTACGTTGTAGAGAACTCTAGATGTCTAATAGGGACTAAAACACAAAATACTTTCATAAGCTAGCTTTCTTTAATAGAATCGGGAAACATATCTGGGAAATTAAAAGAGAAAATGGTGACCTCTTAACTGGGCAGGAAAATATAAAGGAAGAAGCCGTCAACTATTTCAAGGGTTTCTACAAAGCACAAAATAATCAAATTTCAACCGATCAATGCAATCTTATTGTTTCTTTCCCATAGATGATAAATGCAGAGCAGTCAGATTCTTTTTTCTCCCCTGTCATGATGGCTGAATTAAAATAAGTGTTGTTTCACTTTAAGAAAGAGAAAAGTCTGGGTCCAGACGGGTGGACCTCAAAGTTTTTTCTTTTTTCTTTGAACTAGTCGGGGAAGACCTCCTTGCTATGGTGGAGGAGACTAGAAGGCTTGGTGTTATTGCGGGAGGACTAAATACAACATTCATGACTTTAATACCAAAGGAAAATAATCCAACAACCTTTGATGAGTACTGACCTATCTCACTATGCAATCTGTGCTACAAGGTAATTTCTAAAATAATTGCAAATCGTTTAAAACCCTTTTTATCGAGATCTATATCCTTTGAACAAATGGGTTTTTTACAAGGCATGCGTATTCAAGATTCCATAGGCACGACACATGAGTGCCTTCATAGTATAAAAAAGAAAAGCTTGAAAGCTCTTGTTTTAAAATTGGATTTAAGAAAAGCCTATGATTCTATTGACTGGGACCATTTAAGAATGATACTGCTAAAAATTGGTGTGGGTATTCAAATGACAAACTGGATAATGTCATGTGTCACTTCCTCTTATTACGCTGTGTTAATTAATGGTAAGTCTATAGAGTTTTTTAGGAGTGGTAGAGGAGTTAGGCAAGGTTTCCCACTCTCTCGCTTTCTTTTCATTTTAGTAATGGAAGGCCTCAACTTGTCACTGAAAAATAGCCTGGAGGTAGGATCCACATCTGGTATAAAAGTTTCGAGATTGATACAAGTTTTACATATTTTGTTTGTGGAAGATGTAATCATTATGTCAAAGGAACTCTTAGTCGAATGGAAGGAGATAATCAGACTTATAAGCATTTTCTGTAAAGCTTCGGGTCTCACAGTAAATCTTTCAAAGACTACGATCCATTATGAAGGCCTCTCGGAGGATGAACTACTCCCATACAAATCCTTTCTTCCTTTTAATTTCTGTGCTCTTTCAAATGGTTTCAAGTATCTGGGGTACTTTCTCAAGACAAGGTCCCATCGCGCTTCAGATTAGGATTGGCTAGTGTCCAAATTATCAAATAAAATTGGCTTTTGGTGTCACCGATGGTTATCGCTGGGAGGAATATATATTCTGATCAAATAAGTGCTGGAAAGCCAATCTGTCTACTGGATGTCAATAGAATCTTTACCAAGGATTGTATTAACAAAGATTAGGAAAATGATGTTCAAGTTTCTTTGGAATGGCCATTCTAAGTCTCAGTGCTACCACTTATGCAGTTGGGAGACACTCTCCAGACCAAAAAAGAATGGAGGTTGGGGATTTAGAAATCTCTTTCATTTTAACACAACTTTGAATACAAACACTCTGTGGAGGGTCCTTACTCATGAAAGAATTTGGCATCGAGTTATACTGGATAAATACCTTCAGGATGCAACATTATTCAATTGGCTTCAAAAGCAGTGTCACTTCATTAAATCGTCCTCAAGAATCTGGTCAAGTCTTATATGCATTATTCCCATTATCCTTCACTGGCTTAACTGACATCCGAGGGATGGACATCATATAATTGTTGGGAGAGACCAGATTCTGAGTATCGACGATAATTCATTTCTACATCCAGAGACAATATCACATATAAATCAAAAGACAGTCACTGTACTAGCACAAGTGAAGATGGCTAGAGATCCGATCACTTTGGCTAAGATATGGAAGAACAACGTCGATTTGGGACAGATAGGTTTTCACGCGGCCGATTGGAGAAGATTTACCACAAAATTAAATACAGTGGGGGTCACTCTCAGCACAAATGCAAAAGATACCTTGCTCTGGTCGGGTGGTGATTCTTCAAGAGTCTTAAATGTTAAAAATGTATACAATGCCATATTATCAACTCATACGCTTCCATTATATCAAGCTTGGCGAGTACAATTATGGAAATGGAAGGTTCATTTGAAGGTAATTTTGTTTTTTTTGTTCGGTTGTGCAGAACAAGATACTAACTTAGGACACGCTACAACTGAAAGGATGAGCAGGCCCGAGTCTATGTACCCTCTGTAAACAAAATGCTGAAGGAATCCCCCACTTATTCATTGGTTGTACCTTTACAAAGTCGGTCTGGGCGAAACACGAACTCATAACCAATACAAAATACAATTGGGGTGGTCGGTCCCTTACAGATTGCATGAATTCATGGATAGTCAATAAGATTTTTTTTAAAAGATTATCAGTTCTGATGTGCTGGTATATCTGGAAAGAACACAATAAATCACTTTTTGAGGATAGACCTCCCTCGGCCTGGGAAGTTGTGTACAAAGTGAAATGAGAGCTTAATAGAAATAACTCAGTTCAAAATGCTCAAAAGTTAGGGCAAAATCCAATCTGGAGGGTTAGTGGTTATTCATTATCTTTTTTTGATGGAGCATCTATCGATGGGGGGTCAATTTGTGGAGTAGGGGGAACCATTAATCGGTCCAACACACAGGTTTATAACGGTCCAACACACAGGTTTATAAATGATATTTCAATGGTCGATCTGGAACTAATACAAAATCTTAATTACTAGGAGCTTGGGCTACCCTTACTATTGCAAAAATATTGGACATCCATTATATTCAAGTCCTAGGGGATTCCAAAGTAATCATTGAATGGCTAAATCATAAAGGGAAACTTCTAGCCATCAATACAGAAGGATGGAAACAAAGACTTATGGACCTGGTTAGCACTTTCAAGGGAACTAGCTTTCATCACATTTTCAGGGAATCAAATGAGGAAGCTGACCATTTTTCAAAGCTAACCCTATCGGTGACAAAAGGAAGATTAACTTACTTTCCCTGGGATGGAGCGAGTGCAGGTCAAACCCACCATGTTGATATCCTTTAACATACAAGATCCCACCTTTTGTTGTCTGATCTGAGCAGTTTTTTGAAGGTTTTTTTTGATAGTTTTTCCAGATCTTTCGTGGTATTTATTCAAATATAAACAAAGATATGGGAGGTTCCTAGTTTTTATTTTCACATAAAGTTTTTTTCAGTTTTTAAAAACCGGTCTTGTTTTTTTAAAGATCCATGTAACAGGTCTATGTATTAAGTGTTAGGTGATTTTGAAGAGATAAAGGGATGGATCAGTCTTTTTGATCAAGGGTCTCGGATGATGTAATTAAAATTATTTCCTAATATAATTGTGTGCAAATTTTCTACTTAAAAAACTCTAACTCTGCACTGTACTAGTTGGATTCCACGTAGACTCTGCAAAGTTTCAAAGTCATCAATGTGCATTAAAAATCATGTCCCTACGTGTAACCATTTTGTCTTTTTCTTTTAGATCAACCGTTGCCAATATTTTTTGATTATTTATTAAACACACTTTAAAAAACCTTTTCATTAAGGAAACTAACACATATGATAATTGATTTTTAAAAAGTCAAATTTTTCTATGTTGATTGATAGTTTTAAAAATACTTTTAATTTTCTTTTTATTATAAGAAATCGCTCTATATATGATAGTCTATTTCTCTATATACGATAGTCCTATTTCTAAAACTGGAATGTGAATATTAATAATATATTTGAAAATAATTTATTTTGTAATATGAATATGAATTTATTTTGATTTATATATAAATTTTAAAGAATATTTATTTTTAAAAATATTTTAAAGTTGTGTTTAATTTCAACCTTTATATAATATGGTCTCATTTGTAAAAAAAATTCTATAATTGAAAATAGAGAAAAGCAATAGAACCATTTTAAAAAGATTTTAAAAAAGTTTCAATATTTTTAAGTGAATTTTTTTAATGTTATATATATATATATATATATAATATTTTTAAAGTGCATTTTTTTAATATTATATATAAAAGAATGCATTTATTTTATAGTAAATTGATAATTGTTATAAAATGTTATATGATATATGTCGTTTTGATATAGATGATTGAAATTTTATAAATGAAACATTTATTTATTTATTACTTCAATCATTATTAAAAAAAATATCAATTTTTAATTTATTTTATATTTTTATTTTTTAAATAACATAAAAAAAATAAAGTACATAAAATAGGGGAAATTTTGGTTTATGGAGAATTTCTTAAATAAATAAAAATTAAATTAATTAAAAAAGAGAGTATAAAATTTATTATTTTTTTAGAAATTAAATTAATTAAAAAAGAGAGTATAAAATTTATTATTTTTTTAGAAATTTGAAAAAAAATAATGAAAAATATATATAATAGTAAATAATTCAATTACTAAAAAAACCATTAACAAGAAAATATTTGAAAAAATATCAATTATTTTAAAACTAAAGTTCATTTTTTTTTTTGGAAGATTGGAAAAATACAAAAATAATTTCAATTACTAAAATAATCACTAACAAGAAACCAATCAATATAAACATGTTGTTTTAAAACAACTCATGACTAAAACCATTAATTTTGTCCATTTTTTAAGGGAATTTTGGGAGCAAATTCACAAATTAGTTGCTATATTCATAACAATGTTAGCTAGTATTGAGTTCAAAAAATATATGGATTAACTAAAGCTTAGTTTGTTACAATCGAGATTAATGGTAGAATTACAACTACAATGATGTGAAGTTTGCACTCAAAAAGTAGAAGTCATTACTTATTACTTGAGAAAAATGTTTGAATGTGGTTTACCTTCACCAGGGTACAAAGGAACAAGTTTAATTGCCAAGGCCACTTATTTGGAGGACCCGAGGAAGATCAAGAATAATGTAGACAATATTAAAGAGTGGAAGGTTCCCTTGTTAGCACCATGTTTTTTATAGTTAGAGTCATAGGTTCATCCAACGTTTTAGAGTCATGTCTTAGTGATTTGAAAAAAAACAAAGTTTTCGTAAATTAATCGCAGTTGGTTTGTCAAAGTTTATGGGGTCAGTGACAAACTAAGTGATGGTCAGAAAAATCGAGCAATAACTTTGGATAAGAGTCGGGAAAGGGTGTAATGATTAGTCATGTGCGATTTGTAAAGGTCCATTTCCCTAAATATTGAGTCATGTCAAAAAAGAGGAATTTAGGTACCAAAGTCATGTCAAGTGGCTAGGATAAAGATCATGTCATAAGTTGTTATGAGCATCATTACCTAATATTGAAGTCAGAAAAGTGAAAACTCATGGAACTCCTATCATTTGCACTTTGCAACTCCTATCATTTGTACTTTTCACACTTCAAAAGTGTACCCATTGCACGAGTTTGTTGCACAAATCTTCAACCTTCTTTTGAACTTCCCATCACAATGGATTTATCGTCCTCTTCCATGATTTCATTCCTTATCCATTCGAGCATAAATAGTGGTCACCCTTCATGCTTCTCCATCACTTTCAGAATTTGTGCGTCGTCTGTGGTTTTTTCAGCAAGCTCTGGAGCCTTTCGCTATGTAAAAGCTATTTGTTGTTAGTCGTATTGTAAGTCTGTTGGTTTGATTTTGCTGTGTCTCCTCCATTGTTTTCAGTGATTGCTTAAAAGTATTTATGGAGCTCACTACATACTAAGATTTTTGGAATGAGTTGTTTCTTTTCACAGTCAACCTTCTTCATTCTGGATTACTTACTGTGGCACTGAGTCTTCTGTTGTGCCAAGTGTCCCCTAGTTGTTCGCTACTACGCCGAAATTTTTCATCACGCATCAAGTCTCCCCTGCCATTTGCTACCGCGCAAAAATTTTCCATCACAATTTCCTACCGCGCCAAGTCTCCCCTGGTTGTTTGCTACCACGTAGAGTTTCCCCTCTGCGTCAAAATTTTCTGTTGCACCAGGAATTTCGGTTACTGATTTTTTTTCCATGCGAAGAGTATTGTTGCTACCTTTGCTTGTAATCTTTGCAAATTTCATCATTCTTATTTTCCGCACAAAGATGGTATTATAATTCATTACCGCGTGCGTGAAATTAATAAATACCAACATCATGGCAATTTCCCAAAGCATAAGAAAGAAGGCGAGAAGTGGTCGAGCTATGAGGTTTGAACCCCAGGACCTGGAGTTGATAAATGAAGACTCGACGATCAAGGAATATTTTGAACAAACTGGTTGTATGCATTTATGCGAAAGGATCCAAGGCTATAATGAAAAAATGGTTGAGCAGTTCGCCCTCAATTTTATTAGGGTTAGCGCGACAATTGCGAGAATCACTTTCCAAGTGACGGAGGAAACTTTGTCATCTGCGACGGAGATCCATCTGTGCGGAGAAAAATGGTTTAAAGGCACGACTTTAGAAATTACATGTTATATGGATTTCATCAAGTCCGAATGTCGAAATCAGAAAATTGGAGCCGACATTCCAAGCTAGTATTTCATGGAACCTTTCGAGAAACTTCTGAATGTAATCATAAAATATTTCACTTGTGAAGGAAGGTTCGACATGGTGTATCCATACCACATCAGGTTACTAATGCACTTCACAGGGAAAAATCCCTTAAACCTACCTTTCTTCTTGTGTCGAAGCCTGGGGAAGATGGCAGACAATTTCTAGGCCAAGGTTGATCAACCAAGGAACAATTTATTCCATTTTTCGTTAATTAAGATGTTAGTGGTTGAAGAGTTGAGACATTTGAACAGGGATTAGAATTATTTTTTGGTTTCGGCTAACATTTCCAGAGACCCCAAAGGAGGCATTCCTTTATCTGTAGAGGAATAAGCACTTCAGAGTTCAGAGGCAGGAAAGGAATATGTTACTGGAAAAATAAAATGGAAAGAAGTAGAAGATTTGTCATTCAGTCAGCCAACATCCCAGAAGAAAAACAGGTCAAGATTGACTGACAAAACTGAGGAGATCCAAGCTCCCAGTAAGCTGCGCACCAAGTACTCTGCCAGGAGATTTCCCATGCAGACCATCCAGCTAGAGCTTGTTGGAGGTGAAAACAAGGAAATTGATGAAAGGCCGGTGGATTTAGGTGAGGAAAATGCAAATACCCAGGCATTGAAGCAACAATTAAAGAAATCACAACATGTTATTGTTGAATTTTATCAAGAAGATAGAGAATTGAGAAGACAACTGGAAGAAAGGATTATTGACACTTCATCTTCGCATAGTCGAGTAGGTAGGCTATCCCCTACCTTACCCACAATGAGAGAAGGGAATGTAAATTGGCTTAAAAAATAGCTCAGAGAGGCCCAAGATGTAATCATTGAGCTTCGGGAGGAACTGAGGATGTCAGAGGAGAAAATCACTGAGCATTTCAAAAAGTGCAGACCAACCATTGATAATGCATGTGTAGCTCTCTTCGGTGCTTAATAAAAATTGAAAAGAAATGCGGTTTTATTAAGACAGGTGAAGAGTTTGAACAAACAAAACTTGTCTTTAAGGGAAAAAATAAGAGATTTAAGGTTGTAGGCGAAGTTGGAGGTAGAAAATAAGGACAAGCTAAATCCTCTAGTTGGAGTTGCGAAAGCATGAGTAAGGGAGCCCCATTTTTGTATTTTTGGGTCATGACATGGAATATTTTCTATACATAGCCTGCTTTCTTACGTTAACAAGAAGTCAGATGCAACACTTGCACAATGAATATTCATTGCGCAAACGCTGTAAGATTACCTGATGAGAAGGGAAGCTATTAATGAAACACATGCAATTTTGAAGGAGATGCATGGTCCCCAACTATTGCTACCACTTGCAGTTACACAAGCGACCAAAAATGGACATCTGCTACACCAACTTGCCATGTGCATGCTATGGCCAGTGATCGTGCAACAACAACCAGAATATGCTATACATAGGTGGCAGAGCTTCCAGCAGTACACATGATTACTCGAGAACCCCTTGGAAGAAAACATTGATCGATCACAACCAAATGGGCGAATCTTAATCATGACCAAATTATTGAAATGAATATGTAGGTCATGTTATGATTGAGCGCAATCGGGTTTCTATTTTTAGTAAATTTTGTTGAAAAGGATGTTCAGGGAGAGAGTAACCAAATCCAAGATTCTAGGGGGAAGTAGTTCAAACATAGCAGCCCAAGAGGGCGTTAATTTTCTATATATTGAATCTTTGTTATGTAAGTCGGGCTGGAAAAAAAGTGTATACATGACACTCTTGAATGTAATTTTTTGAATCTGATGGAAATATAAATGTAGAGGTCCTGAAGCTTTCGATGAAAAGATTCTAGTGGTGGTGGTTTAATGTATTGTGATCCTATCTTCATATGTACTTCTTGTTTATTGCAAATTCATGTCTATTTCATTCGTTTAAATTTGAAATATTTAAAGGGTTTAAAATTCATCTCGTGGTGCTTTAGAATAAACCATTTAAACTTTGTGTTTTCTTCTAAGTTAGGTAAGAATTCATCTCTAATTTGCTTTATGTTTCTCCTTTATTTCGCCATACACAACGATATTGAAACTAAAAGACCATTACCTATTTAGCCTTTATCCTCTCAAATCTTCCCTTACCAGTCATTGATTTCTCTTGTTTTCAGGGGGTTTGACTCCATAACCCAAAATTACTATACTTCCTTGCCAACAAAACTACAAAAAACTTTCCCAAGCATCTAAATCTAGCCATCAATCCAAAGTTATTATTTGTCAAAGACTAGGTCTCGGAGAGATCCCTCTCTATATTGGGAAGGCTAGTTCCCAATCTTAAAGTTGGTTTGTAGGTTACCTTGGTAGATCGTTCTCTTTATCCCAACAATTTACTAAGTGATAACATTTTGGTAGCGTTGCCGGGGACGAAATTAAAAACTTTCCCTAGGAAAAATGACTAAAACTGTAGATTTGATTCCTGAGGGTAACAATGAATTGTTGGAGTTACTTCACACACACCTAGGATTTCTTTTTCCTAAGTTTTTTCCTTGTTTGTTAGTCATTATTCAGTCTCCTATATTTTAGGAAGAATATTCCTCTAGGGAGAATATTCTCTTCAATTTTCACTTCAGTTTGATCAGTTGAGTGGAGTCTAGATGCTACATTGGGATTATCACCATGAAGCATTGGGATCATCACCAACTAATGCTCATTGTAGTTGGGATCATCAA
>SNQJ01S0129868.1:6213-22789 GCA_010110895.2 Picea sitchensis
GTAAAAAGGGTTTTAACCAAGAGAAGTCTAATGCTTCAGCTGGAATAAAAGGTTCAAGTCATGGACCAAGGAGTACAAAAGTTCTTCAATAAGATTGATGCTCTCCAAAAGAAAGGCCTACCTGGTCTGAAGGTCATTAATGACAAACTAATGACACTCTCTGATTACAAGAAGAGATTGGTTGAAGTGTCTAAGGACAGTTCAAAGTTTGCAGGGATACAAGGGAGCATCACAGGCAAAGAATTCATGGATTCCCTGTAGTTGGATATTAGTATCCAACACGAGATTCGATACATATTCCTCATTAAGCCCACATTTTCTAAATATACGGAGATGGACGAAGTGTATCGGAGATTGCTCAAAGTCACCGTGCCTAGTCGTATCAATTGGGAGGAACTCTACGATCTGCTCGATTAGCAGATGAGCTGTCTAGGTCCAGTTAGAAGAGGTTGCACAGGAACTTCGTCAACGGCCTACCCCAGAAATTCCGCATGCAGTTGTACCGAGTCATCAAGAAGTTTTGATTAGTTAAAGTAGTTAGACTAAAAATAGAATGAGCACGTCCTGATCAGTTATGACAGGAACGTTTGTATTTTGGAATTATAAATACTTCACCTTTCGAAGTATTGAGGGTTGTTTATCTTTACACCCTGACACTATCAGACTGTAACCATTTTTGAAGAGATCTGCCATTAATAAAGAGGAAGCACTTCACAGGATTCTTGCGTGTATTCACTGGTGACATTTATTCTCTAAGTTAAATGTTATCCTTGCTTCATGATCATTTTGTTTTCTGAAACTAATCTTTAAGAGTAACGTATGTTGCAGGATTTATCTTGGATACCTTGTTTCCGACTTTAAAGATTTGAATGTATCTTCTGATGTTTTCAATTAAGAAATTCTTAACTGCTTCTTAGTTGAAAGTATTTTTCTCATCTTTTCTTTTGTTCATCATTTAAGCTATTAAAGATCCAGTGAGTATATTATCTCGCCCTGTGGAAGTTTTCCTTTATGTTTATGGTTTGTATCTCATATTGATTATAACACAGACCCCATAGCCCAATGAAGGTGTAGACTATCTCAACCAGTTCAAAAACACTTTTACAACAAAACCTACCATTTCCTTTACCTAGCCTAACATCTTAATTAAAAAAACAAAGCTAAATCATATAGAGAGAACCCTCTCTGAAGCTGGAAGGGCTAGATCCCAGCTTTAAAAGCGGTTGGATAAAGTTACCTTTGTAGATTTATTCTGTTTCAACCTCTAGGAAATTTACCAAGTGCTAACAGTTTCTATGGGAAGTTCTACCTACCAGTCATTGTTTTCTTTCGTTTTCAGGGGTTGACTCCATAGCCCAAGAGATACCATACCTCCTTTCCATCAAACCTTGAAAAAAATACCTCAATCATCTAAACCTAGCCATGAGCTCAAAAATAATTTATATATCAGATATCAAGTCTCAGAGAGATCCCTCTCTAGATTGTGGGATAACTGACACATATACACCGAAAAAACTAGTAAACATGTTTCGTCGGCCCAGGGCTGATGGAATTGCGTCGAAAAACTGACATACCGTTGTCAGATTTCAGTTCACAAGAAGTAGTGTTGGTTTTAGACTATGGGAGATGAAGTTCTACATTTAAGGGGGGTACATCAACAAGTTGAATGAACCATGTACATGAAGGATGTTCACATTAGACCAGCAGTTGTAGCGGCTCATTACCCATTCATTATAATGAATGGTTGTTCCTTTATATGGACGTTGATAGTTTGGTGATATATGTATTATTGAGGTATGAGATGTAAGTATGAGGATGGACTAGAGATAGACTTTGTTGATCGGGAGGTTCTTCAATTCATAGTGGAGCATGTGCTACAAAAGAGAAGGTGTTAATGAAGACCTCACGTGATGGATATTAAGATAAATACTCGTTAATGGATAGTGTTTGAATATGTAACTCGTACTTCTCTTAATAATGTGTGAGGAGATCATGTTTTCTAATGTATTTTGTTATTGAGAGGTGGGTTGAGTCAATCTCTTCCTCAATTCTCTCTTAGTCTATTATTTAAGAGGTTGTTAGATAGTTGGTTGTGAGAGAGATTATCTACTACTAAGAGTCCTAATTTGGTGTGTGATTGAGATATCCTCTGAACCTCTCCTTCTATATTGGGAATAAGTTAGATCTAATAACAAATTGTGAATTCTATTTATTTTTTCATGCGAAAAAAACAGTTTCACTGTTATTCTTATTAGAATCAAATGAACCTTCCAATTTACAAAAAATGTATCTTCCATGAAGTAGGAATGTTCTTTCTCCTTCTATAGATTTTACTTGTGGATTCCTAAGGTCACTTAAAGTGGCTTATACATAGTTTAACCTGATAGTTGTTTCTGGTTAAAAACCACCTTACAAGATGTGTAATTTCCCAGATCTAACAATAGATCCATTGTCGAGTTCTTCAAAAAATAACCATCGTAAAGTGTCATTGAGAGCCTTTTTAGACAAGTTGTCTGCTACTTTATTGAACTGTCTGTGGATGTGCATAAAATTTATGGTCTCAAAACCTTTCTTTAATGATCTGATCTTCTCCTTCCAGTGACTGAGATAAATAAGATCCAAGTTGGATTTGTCATTTATCCAGTCAATGGTGACCTTGGAATCACTTGCCACCATTAGTTTTTTAATAGAGTGTAGTGTGGAAAGTAAAAGGATTCCCCATAGTCCCATCATCTCGGCTTTCATATTATTTCCTATACCTCCAACAAAATGTTCTTTGATAGTGTGTCTGGAGGAGATTTTGAGATAAATTTGTATGCCACACTTATTTTCTGCAGCGGCACTGTCAAAGAAGCCAATTGGATTGTCATTGAAGTAGACTGTGTTCAGTAAAACCTCCAATTTGTCTTCTTCCTCTTTGTATGGATGTTATTTAATGGATAGAATATTTTTTTTATGTTTCTAGGGATCATTTTTGTTCCAGTTATCAAACAAAATTTTGTTTCTGAATTTCCAAATGTCCCACATAATAAAAAATGGAACATGTCTTAAATTTGGGAGTTTGAAGAACCAGAGATTCAAGTTTTCTTCAATGGTGGAGCTCTTCCATTCACTATCGATCCTCAGTGATGTGAGGACATTTGCCCAAATGAGTTGTGAGATTTGACATTCTACAAAAATATGTGTGACGGATTCTTCATATTTTAGGCACAGGGCACAGACTGAAGGGACAATGCCTCCTCTTTTCTGGTAGTTAATACCTATGAGGATGCAGTCCTCTATGCATAGCCACATGAAGAAAATTAATTTGACTATGATCTTTACCGACCAGATCGCTTTATGCCACCACTTCTCAACAACTAGATTATTTGTATAAAGAATGGACTGATAAGCTAATCTGGCAGTGACTTTACCTGTCGCATGGTTCCAAGACCAAATGAGCTTGTCATTTTTTTTGTTAAGTCAGATGCCGCTGCTTCTCAGATTTTTAACAAATCTATCCCAATATGCGCTGAGTGTATCATTTAAGCCCAGCTGACGAGAATCCATTCACTGTTGACACACTCCAGTTGAGTTGGTCGTTGTATCTTGTGCTAACATGAATATGTGTTGGTTGTTTAATGATTGCAGGAGTGGTTTAGAAAACTAATAGAAATCAATGCATCTGATGAAGGGGTCGCGTCCAAGGACAATGCGCTGACTAGTCCCTATCTCCCATGCCAACCACCCTTTGATGATCGATAGTGAATGCATCATATTTTTCCAGATAATGGAAGAGTTCTGTGTGGTGTGAGAATCCTTATGAACCCAAGAGATAATATATATTCCTTTTAGATATTTGTTTTTAAGTATTGTGTTCCAAAGGTTTGTTTCAAAAAGACCTCTCCAATAGGATTTGGTGGAAAGAGATTGAGTGAACCATGGTAGGTGTTTAATGCCCCAACCTCCAAATTGTTTTGGATTTTCTATATTTTTCCATTTAGTAAGGTGGAATCCAGTGCCTTTGTTTCCTCCTTTCCATATGAATCTACTAATCATAAGATGGATGCATTGGAGCACAAAAGTCATAGCTTTCACCAGGCTGAGCCAATAAACTGGTATGCTTTGTAAAACTTAAGTTGCCAAGATAATTCTACCTCCTAATGAGAGCCAGTGATAGGTCCAATTCCAATCCTTTTATCAATCTTCTTGATTAGCCACATCCAATCTCTAACTCTGTGATTTTTTGGTTTGAGAGAAAACCCAAGGTACTGCATCCCTTGATCAAGGGTTTCAATTTTAATATTGAATTCTAATAGAAGGTAGCTCCTTAGAATTGGATCGATATTATGAGAAATGAAAACAAATTTGTGACAGTCAATGGTCATCCCTGTTGCAACAAAAAAGTTGGATATGATTGTTTTAAAAGTCTTCCAATATTCGAGTTCCCTAGAGCCCAAGATGAGGACGTCATCAACGAACAGAAGGTGAGAGATAAAAGTGCTTGCAATGACTTTGAGTCCTTGAAAAGTTCTTGTCTCCACTACTTGTGTCATCATTCTGCTAAGGGATTCTATAACAAGCAGGAAAATCAAAGGTAATAGTGGGCATCCCTGACGAAGACCCCGATGGCATTTAAAGAAATTTGTAGGGATTCCATTCACAAGTACAACCGTGTTGATCGAGGTAATGCAGCCCATGATCCATTTAGTGACATTCTAGTCAAGTCCAATATGGTCAAGTAGTAAATGGAGGAATTGTCAGCTGACACTGTCATAAGCTCTTTTTAAATCAAGTTTTAAGATGACCGAGTTCTATTTTCTCAACTTTGTTTAGTGGAGACATTCTTTAGTGATGCCCACAGTGTCAAAGATCGGCCTATCTTTCAGGAAGCCAAATTGTTCAGTGGAGATACAGTTGGCTAGTGAATCTTTGATTCGGGAGGCAATAATCTTGGAAATGACTTTGTAGGTGAAGTTGTACAATGCAATGGGCCTGGAGTCATTAAAATTGGAAGGCTTACGTACTTTAGGAATAAGAGTGAAGAACGTTGCATTTAGAGCCCCAGGGATAATTCCTGTGAGGCAGGACTCTTCCACAACTTTAAGTAAATCCATGCCCATAATCTCAAAGAAGTTCTGAAATAGTTCTTGTGTCCATCCGTCTGGACCAGGACTTTTGTCTTTGGGCATAATGTCAATAGTGTCTTTTAGCTCTGTGAGTGTGACAGGTTTACCTATTGTCACATTATCGGTCTCCTTGAAGAAGCGTGGAACCGTCTTCTGTACATCAAGATGTAAATCAATGTTTTCAGAATCAATGGCTTTGTATTGTGATCTAAAATGATTGTAGGCCAGCTTGCGTAACTCATAATCGGTAGAAAATAAGTTCCCTTCTGTATCAGTCAGGTCCCAGATAGTATTATGACTACGTCTCTGAGTTGCAAACTTGTGAAAAAAGTTGGTGTTCTTGTCACTTTTTGCAATCCAGGTCGCCCGGCTTTGAAGTCTCCAAGTGGCTTCTTCAAGAGATAAAATCTCATTCTTCTTTTGTGTTAGATCCTGAAGTGTAATCAAGTCCTCTGCATCAAATAAATGGGAAGCATTGTTGACAAAGAGTGTAGAAATTTTCTGCTCTAAGTGAACCAGTTCTGCATTTATTTTCTGTTTCTTTTTGAATTGCCAGTTAATGACAGTTTTCTTCAGAAATTTGAGTTTTTCACATAGAAGTGCAATTGAACTTAAAGGTGTCGCCAATGATCGAGGGGGGCCATCAATTTGTAAGCAAATCGGCTGGTGATCCGATATTAGGGAGAAATCAACCCACGATCGGAAATGATGGTGACCGTCAACCATCTTGGAATCTAATAGAAATCGGTCTAGTCTTTTGGAGTTACCATTGGACCCGGATTTGCCATTTCACCAGGTAGGAGTAATGACTGAAGGTTGGAGATCAATAAGATCGTATCTATGGAGGAGAGAATCAATAAAGTCCGCCAGTGGGTCAGTCCTAGCAGTTGCGCCTCACACTTCATTTGTGGATAGGGTAAAGTTGAGATCACCCCTATAATAAGGTTGTCTTCGTGAAGAAGACCCAAATCAAAAAGTGTTTGCCATAAAGGCTCGTGATCTTTGTAGAGTGCCTCTCAAAACTTGTGAATTCTATGTAATGGAATCACAACCTATTGTTAATCATTTGATTAAGTAAGATCACAACCTATTGTAAATCATTCAGTAATTTAATAAAATATTGTTTTGTAAATCAATAAAATAATTAAACAGCATTACATGTGGATGCTTGAATCAAAATTCAGGCCAGTGTCCCAAATATAGACACCGTCATTTTATAATTTTGATATGCAATATAAAACTGTATTAAAAACAGAATGGTAGTTTCTGTTTCTGTAATTTACGAACACGACTACATAGGTAAACCAAACCGAACGCCTGTATTCATTAGATTTAGTTTGTAACCATAAAATCAAAGTGCAAAAGTATGTAGGAGTATATAAAATCAAAGAGAAGTATATATCTGAATCTAGTTTAGAATAACGTAGAGGTTTGGTTACATAAAAAAAACTAGGAATTAGGTTTTAACTTAGATGGAGATCAGCATGATCTGCAAATGATAATTATTAATATGTATATTATTAGTAATATCTAGAACAAACCCATAATACCTATGAGAATGACCCGCAGGCTTCTGAAGAAGAAGAAGGCGTCGTACAAGGTGATGCTCCCTGCATTGTCGTTAAACGTCCCAATGTAATGTAGTACTCGTGCTTGGCGAATTGGTCAGGCTAGAAAGCAAGGCATCCCGCTGCATTCTCAAATTTACGATCTCTGCCTGCGCCAAGGCCACCTGCGCCTGAAGCTGCACCAATTCCTGATGCATGAATGTTATTGCGCCGGCACAACCATATACTGGATCTCTAACTCTTGCCCGAGCTTCATACACCATGCTCATCACTGCATGTGCTCTATGGTGTTTAGGAAGGTCCTGTTTCAGGAGGAATTTTATAGTGTTCATTGCATATCAATTCACACACATAGCACTTGATATTCACTGAAGTCCACTAATATTTTAGAGAAACTTAAGTGAGAATTGTTTCTGTAGAGAAACTTAAGTGAGAATTGTTTTTATAGTAGTTTTTCTTTCAGTATTTCTTGTTAATGATGATTATATGTTAAAACATGAAAGACATTCCCTTCTCAATAGGTTTTACATATTTTTAGGACTGTGTTCAAAACCACTATAAAACACCGACCACATTTCAGATTAAAAGGGTGATTGAATAGGAATTTACTCAAACATTTAGTACCCAATCGAAGTCACTACTATCTAATGGCATAGTCTAAATGTTCTATGAAATGAATGTTCTCCGGCAATTTTTTTCTGAGAACAGTTGCCCGAAATCCAGAAATAAATTTTTAGATCTGCATATTTGAGCGATTATTTATGTATAATCTGAGTGTGTTAGGGGTTTTTCAACATGATGAATCTGGATTCAAAAATGAATTTTAACAACAAAAAATAGTAGTTTCGTGCACATTTATGTCATCGGATTTCGACGAAAAAAACCATTTTGTAGAACAGTTAGACAACTCCCTATCTAATTGTTTTCACAATGCTTGAAGTTAGGATAGTGGAAGCACTAGACATGAATGACTCCTAAAAACCCATGTACAGTATGTAAAATCTAAGATGACTAGAAAAATGAGAAGAACAACAGTTGTAACCACAAGGATCAACCCTTTGAAATGTTGCATATCCTGGGTTTTTTAACACGAAAGCTTAGTTTGTTGTAACATTGTTGTTGAAAATACAATATTTAAATCACCAAAAATCAAAATCAAAACCCATCATACAAAACTCACATTTTGAGTGTTTGACAACACAAGTATTCCAACAAAGGACAGACACCTTCAGTAACCACTCACACAACCAAATCAAAGACACTGGTATTTTGATGTGGTAAAACCCTATGGGAAAACATCAATGACCCCAGCCAACACAACCATTGGAGCAATTTATTAACGCAAAAGAAAAAAATTACAGAGAGATTTTACAGGAGAGTTTCTCACAATCGATCATTAGAAAATGACCATCCATGCTCTTTAAATAAAGATCATGGATCAATCAGGTGTTAAACCATGGATCAATGTAGTCGTTAAGATATAGGAGAATATGAATCGTCAGATCACTCTATGTCGGGAACATATCATGACGATCAGATTTCCTAACTACAAATGAATATTAATGCATACTAAAGAAACACACTTTTACCTAACGACACATTAGACCAAGTAGATATTAACTAAATCCTAAGTGTCTAAATATCCTAGCATACCCCCTTAAGAACAACTTGGGATAGGATTGAAGGATTTACAATAGTGACACAATAGGAGAAGGAAGGAGACATTAGATCTTATCCCCTCTTAATGACAACTTCCTAAACTCCTATCATAGATCGAAGTTTAGAAAAATTCACTTATGTAAGAGACTTTGTGAAAATGTCTGCAACTTGATCTTCTGTAGGGGAAAAGAGCACTTCAATAACTTGATCATGAATGAGATTTTTTATGAAGTGCATGTGTAGCTCGATGTGTTTGTTGCTCTGATGTTGAATTGGGTATTTGGCGAGCTTGTTGGCACTCTGATTGTTGCACCAAAGGATGGTCGGATGTTGCTTCTGGAATCCAAACTTTGAAAGAATATGTCGAAGCCACAAGGCTTCTTGAATTGCATTTATCGCTGCTCGATACTCTGCTTCTACTGAAGAAATTGCAACAACATGTTGTTTCTTATAGGCCCAAGTGATAAGTCCACAACCAAGGCCGAAAACATAACTTGCAGTAGAATTTTGATCATCAGGGTCATTGGCCGAACCTGAATCAGTGAAACCAACCAATAAAGGAGTCCCCCCTGAACTATAATGTATCCTGAACTGAACTGTACCCTAGACATACTGAAGTATCATTTTAGTTGTTTTCCAATGGATTTCATGGGGTGTTTGCATATACCAGGCAACAAGACCAGCAACAAAGGAAAGATTAGGGTGGGTATGAGTCAAGTATAAGAGGCCACCAACTAACTAACGGTACAAGGTGGCATCAACTTTGGGAGAAGTACAGGTGTCGACAAGCTTGAATCCATACTGGAAGGGATAAGGGGTTTACTTACAATATTCCATGTGAAAGCGACGAAGAAGGTCACAAGCATACTTAGACTGGGAAAGAAAAATTCCTTCATTGGTTTGCAAAACTTGGAGCCCAAGGAAATAGTGTGAAAATACTAAGTCTCTCATTTCAAATTTCTTCTTAAGGCTGTTTTTCAGATGGTTTAAATTTTTTGAGTCACTACTAGTAAGGATAAGGTCATCAACATAAAGGACAAGGATTATGATATGGATTGTTACTTTCTCGGTATAGATATTACGATCAGAATGACATCTAGAAAATCTGGTGTAAATAAGAAAGTTGTCCATTTTGGCATACCAAGATCGGGAACCTTGCTTAACACCATAAAAATATTTCTTAAGGTGACAAATAAAGCTAGAGTCATTCAGGACATAACTAATAGGTGGTTCCATGTACATTTCTTCTTGAAAATCCCCATGCAAGAAGGAAGATTTAACATCCATATGATGGACCTCCCATTTATGTGAGGTGGTAAGGGAAAGAACAAGGTGGATGGAATTCATTTTGGCTACAGGGGAAAATGTTTCATTATAGTCAATTCCTTCAACTTGGGAAAATCCTTTGGAAACTAACTAAGCCTTATGTCTTTCATTACTTCAATATGATGCATACTTGTTCTGTAGACCCATTTACATATGACAAGTTTTCTTTCTTTTGGAATAGGTACAATATCCCAAGTATCATTTTCCATTAAAGAATAATACTCTTCATTCATTGTTGTATCCCAATATGTATGACTTGAAGCTTCTACAAGTGTCTCTGGATCATGAGTCTTTGAAACTTGAGCCAAAAGAGAAGAGGCTCACTGGAACTGAGAAAATTTATGACGTTGATATGAAGGATTCCCAAAAATATCACCAATTGCTTTTCGTGTTGAATGGACCCATCTAGGAAGTGGTGGTGTTGGTGTTGGTTCAGGTTCAATGGACTCATATGGAGGAAGGAGAGTAGGTGGAGGTGCATTTTCATCCTCACTTTCATCATCTGAAGAAGAAACCAAAATAGGAACTATTATCCCCTAGCCTAGGGACAACTAAGGAGATGATGTATCAAGGCCCTCAAGTTACATAAATGGATTAATTATAGACGTGAAGACCACACATTTTCCATTTGCATAGCTAGAGACCCACATTGCCACCACAATGACCCAACACTTGGTCATCATCCACACCAGCTTGCCACCATAGGTCACTTGGGTCTTTCTCCATGTAGTACAAGCCAGGTATGATGGTGGGTATAATTTTAATATTTGAGGCATTTGAGCTTGTGTATCAAAGATTATTCTTGATTATGATATATTTCCTTTGGAAACTATTCCTTTTACCTTGTTTAAATGTTGGTGGTTAAATTGGGCACTCAAGTAGATGGTCACCCTTAGAATGGGGTGTTTTTGGGAGCTTCCTTCTTTGAGTCAGCATGCCACTCCCAACCATACTTACCACTTTTCATTGCTCTTTCCCCTCATGACATCATCTCTTGGGATTTTGGCATAAACTGACCCTAGAAGGGACCATTCCTCATTTCATGGGAAGAAAGGGGCTAAAGGCCCAAAGGGGATTTAGTTGGAAAAAGTTAAAATCCTAATAGAATAAACTTCCATATTCTTCACCCAGGGGATCTTGAGAAAGCAGTGAAAAGATTCTCCACAAGAAATTAAGGACCCTATGAAAAGAATAAGTAAAAATTCTTAAAGCTTCAGTTGAGGATAGAAGGTCTCATCACGAGCCAACCTATCACATCCATGGGTATATAATGGTATACCATTTCTGGCCACCACACCAGGGTAATGAATCTCAGTTGCATGGCTGAGGGAAAGGGAGTCTCATCATGAGCGAGCCTTCTCATTTTTGTGAGAGTACTTGTGCGTGACACTGCCACTATCTGGTCATGACGTCAGGGAACTAGCCTCCAACTCACGCTATGCTACATTGAAATAAAATACAAGGAAATAAATATAAAACACAATTGATGGTCTTGGAAAAACACATTATGGATGAAGGTCCAACACACCCTCCACAAAGGCACCTATAAATGAGATACTATGGACCCTTGCATATCATGAACCCCATGCCCATTGAGAACTTCCCCCATCCATTCCACCTCATTCACATGACTCAGATAGGGTTGTTCCTAGAATTAGGGGTTTTGATCCACTGAAAGAGTACCATGCCAACCAAACTTGGAAATTGTTTTAGGTTCTTAAGAACATGTTTGTATGATGTAGTCCTGGTATACATGCTTAGATGGCTCTTTTATTGACTTGATTCACTCATTATGATTATTTGACTTGAGATCATTGGAGGGTGTTCCCATTTGTCTTTCAGGTGAAGGTTGTTGGCCATTTTTGAAGAATAATCCCAACTTGGGCTTCCATGGGGAAAGTAGCCACCAAGATGGATGGCATAGGCCCACATGTCTGATGATATAGAGATGCCTTTAGAGGCCAAGAGGACAACTGGATGGACCTATCCCATGCTTCACTTGCCAAACGATTTTCCTAGGAGAGGAAAAACATCACCTCCTAGGGAATGACATCGTATTTGGGGGCTAGGGTTTGGTGGTGGTGTTACCATTCATTGACACATGGACATTTTGAGGAGGATGAGGCCTTGGCCATGAGGATATTTCCTAGACGATTGGCATGTGGCCTTTGGATTCCTACCATTGCTTCTCCAACACTAACGACTTT
This sequence comes from Picea sitchensis, assembly GCA_010110895.2. Taxonomy (NCBI): domain Eukaryota; kingdom Viridiplantae; phylum Streptophyta; class Pinopsida; order Pinales; family Pinaceae; genus Picea; species Picea sitchensis. The sequence goes on from SNQJ01S0129868.1 coordinate 18,082, forward strand.
CAACAAGTGTCAAAACTTCCCCTAAAGGGGTGATGTCTATGTAAATTAGGGTTTTATTTGTGAAAAAGTGAAATTTTAAAGGAATTGTTTAATATTATTTTGTAAAAGTGGCAAGATTAGGGTTGTTGACCCCTAATATTGTGTTTTACACTAAATTATATGGAGAAAATATCTTAAGGACTTTTTGTATAAATAGGAGATCATAAGATCTCATTTGAATCATAACTCTCCATTGTGAGACACTCTTGGACTAAACTTTTCGCAACCTTTATAAAATTGTGTCTTTTATTCTCTTGTTTATGGCTATCTTTTGGTGAATGGATGATGGAAGTCTAGCGCTAGCCTTGGAAGGCTTATCTTTTTCTCTTATGGTGGATTATCTTAGCATTTTCTTTGAAATTAGTATGGTTTTTTACCTTCATGCTATCATTTTCTTCAATTCAAGGTTATTTTACTAAGAACTAAGTGGGAATTATAAGGATTTATACCTCCGCTCTAGTCTTCACCATTTTTATGCTCAAGCTTGTTGATATTGCAAGGGTTTGGTTAAGGAAGTAAGATGATTTACACGCCTCATATTCAAACCCTATATATAGGTACTTGCCTTGGGTAGTAAGAGGGTTTACACCACCAAGTATTTACTAACCCTAGATCTTTCTACTTGACTCCATTAACCTTTCTTTAAAGGAACTAGTCACTTATTTGTTGCATTGGAGATATAAAATTGTTTCCTTGGCAAATGTGATTTTTGAAAATTATAAGTCTATCTCTTTTGGAAAATTTTCTTGATGATTTTAGGAGTCTTACCTCCCTAGGGATTATTTTTATGTACTAACTTGTTTTATACAACCATAAGGTTGCAGAAAGTTACTAACCCTAGGTGCTAATATCTCACTAACTAGCCCCTAACTTTCCTCCAAAATTCAGCCACTAAGTCTGCTAGCCAGGGCACACATTTTGGGCCACCTAGCACTAACATATAACCAATAATGTTTTTGATAATATCCCTAGTTAGCTACAACCATAGGTATGCAATTTTTTGCAGAGAATTCAGACTTGTGACAACCCTAAACCATTGATCATTCCTAGCCTAAACCTAGCTATTTGCCAACCTAACTCACCTACTACCTAGCTAGTCAATACACCATCTTAAAGTAGCTTTAGTGTAACATTTATTGCTTATTTACTAACTTGTATGGTGTTGTATTTTAGGGACAACAAGCTTAACTTGCTAATGCATTTCTATACTTGGTTGGAAAAGCGTATTTTCTTGTGTCTCGGGCAGGTACAGGTGCACTAACAACTATATCTTTACTTGTTATCCATTTCCCTCTCTTCAATTACCTTTTTCAAACAATTATTTCTTCCATCACTAGAACTTCTAGGGGAATTCTCCATTCACTTCCCTTTCTCCATCGCATTCCCCCTAGGGTTACTGGGATTGCCTCCCTAGAGTGACCTAGTCACCCTTGAAGTGCGGGACCTATATCGAGGTGAGATTGGGTGTAGGGTTCCTTAGTTTTAGAACTTGTGTTCATGTTTGGGTCAATATTTTCCCAACCTACAACCTGTGCTATGAAATTTTGGCGTCGTTGTAGAGGAGGATTTTGAATACTCTCTCAAGCCCTAAATGACACTTTTGGCAAGCCTCTTTTCCAAAGACTTCACCCCGAGATTTCCTAGTGAATCCACTCCAAGAACCTACCCATTTTTCTTTGAAAAACCTTCTTCAAAGTTTGTCTAGCGACTCCACATTTAGGACGTTCCCTTTCCTTCTTGATAAGCTTTCCTTAAATATTGTTTGGCAACTCCACCTTTTCTGAACCCACCTTGCCATTACTTACCTTTCCCCTACTTCCCCCTTTCGTACTTTGATGATCCTTGCTCTCCCTAAGATACCCCTTTAAGGTGTTCTTTTAGTCAATGGGACTATGGAACCTTGGAATCAACCAAAACCCCACCTCATGAAAGGAAATTTTACAGATTGAAAAGGAAAACGATGCTAATAAATCCACTAAGTAGCTAATGAATCAAGTAAAAGTGTTATTGCATGAATCTACCGAAGAATTGACACTCACAGATGAAGATATTATTAAAGAACATGCTTATGAAGAAAACCTTCCAAGAAGATCCTCATGAAGCTTATCACGTTGAAGATTCTAAGGAGGAATTTAATGAAGATGAAGTGATTTCACTTAACTAACTAGATGAGGACATACAAGCCACTATTCCTCCTACACATCAAGAATAAAACATTATGACTTATGATTAACTGGACAAAGAAGTTTCATCTATTAACAAAATTGTTTTTGGAGAACACGGGGAAAAGATTACTTTATTTAACTACAAAGAGAAGAATTTTCATCTATTAACATAATTATTTTAGTGGAGAACCCAGGGAAGGGATTAGATTATTTATCTCCAAAGAGAGTCCATGGAGTCATAAAAAACCATGGAGAATGACCGAAAATATTCTGAAGAAGAAGCAGACATCATACAAGGTTATGCTCTCTGGATTGTTATTAAACATCCCAATTTAGTACTCGTGCTTGGAGAATTGGTCAGGTTAGAAAGCAAGGCATGATCTCGATGCATTCTCGAATTTATGATCTCTTCATGTGCCAAGGCCAAATGCATCTGAAGTTGTACCATTTGGTGATTCATGGATGTCATTGCATTGGCACAAACATATATGGTATCTCTAACTCGTTCTTGAGATTCATACACAATGTTGATCACTGCATGTACTCTCTGGTGTTTAGGAAGGTCATGTTTCAGGAATAATTTTACAATGTTCATTACATATAAATTCACACGTATAGCACTTGATATTCACAGAATAAATTGAATAACACCCACTAATATTTTCGAGAACAATATTTTATTTGTTAGAGTAACTAGAGTAGTAATATTTATTAATATATAGGACTAATCATTATTTATTAATAGATAGAAAATAGGAATCGATTAAAATTTAATATAAGGGATATGTGTAATTCCTTTTCTATTCAACATGGAATTGATACATAACATTTAAAAAAACAAAAAAAATTATATGTAGACGATAAATAAAGAGAGATTGCTTCTTGGATAGGTGCTTTCTAAGGCACACTCCTAAAATTTACTTTCTAAGATGCACATCCAAAATTTTCAGGGAACTGGGTGTTGGGGGTGACATATATATATCCAAGGGTTAGCTCGAGCAGTATTGTGCCACACGTGAGATATATCCTCCAATGATCGGTTGGGGAGGTAAGGTTTAGAATCTGTTTATCCCCTCAGTGTGAAGCTCTGTAATCAGAGCTGTCAATTCTGAAAAATCTCAAGCAATTTAAAAAAGGGTTGAGTTACATTCTATTATTGGTTGCTAGACAAGAGAAAAGTGTGATTTAGCTTTAGGAAACTTAAGTGAGAAGTGTCTAGTTTTTCTTCTTCATATTTCTTTTTAACTATGATTATATTAAAACATAAAAGGAATTCCCTTCTCATTAGGTTTTATATATTTTTACAGATGTGTTCAAAACCACTATAAAACACTTTGGTTCTGTAAAAAGATTCGATCACATTTCAAATTAAAAAGGTGATTGAATAGGAATTTATTCAAACATTTAGTACTCAATCAAAGTCACTACTATCTTATTGTTTTCACAATTCTTGAGGTTAGGATAGTGGAAGCACTAGACTTGAATGACTCCTAGAAACCCATGTACAATATGTAAAATATAAGATGACTAGAAAATGAGAAGAGCAAGAGGAGTAACCACAAGGATCAACCCTTGAAATGTTACATTTCCTATTTTTTTTACATGGAAACTTTGTTTGGTGTAACATTGTTGCTAAAAATACAATATTTAAATTAGCAGAAATCAAAACCCATAATAAAATACCCATGTTTTGAGTTGAAACTTTTACAACGTATTTAGATTCAATCCAATACAAAAATAATGGACGAGAAAAATGATAATATTGTCCAATAATTGATTTCCATGATTATCAAGAGTGAATATATATTCTAGGAATATGCTTGAAATATTCCCAGAAAATCCTTGAAACACTACCCAGAAAATCCCTGATATCTTCCCATAACATCCATGAAAACTGTCTGGAACATCTTGGGAACCGTCAACAAGTCCTCAAGTCCTTGATGGAGTCTCCAACAATTTGGGTGAGTTTCCTAAAGGCCTCTAATTCCATGAAACATTCTTTTATTTGGGGGGATGGGTCAGGTGTATCATACTATGAAGTCGACATTTTTCAATTAAACAAATATTTATAGAAAAAACAAATATTTCATTGTCCACCTAACATAAATATTTCAATATCAACTTTATATATATATATATATATGGAGCATATTATGTGGGTAAATATAATTTGATTAAGGAGACTCATTTGGATGGATGGTGTTGGAGCCTCCCTTGTTTTTTCACCTCGCGCAATTTTCGGCGTCTGATACTTAAGATTTAGAGTTGTTTCTCTTTTCCTTCCGAAATCATGAGACTCCTAAATCTGGTCGTCTCAATGGCAATACTTTTCAACTTCCAAAAGAAAAGGTTCATTTTTTTCCAATATGTCTGCCTTTTTGTTTTTGAAATATCGCAAGTCGGACACTTTGGTTTTTGAATTCTTAAGTCCCGAGTCGCGAAACTGCGGACTCATTTTTCAAATTTTTCACCCAAGGCAATTGACTATGGTAAAATCTTTAACC
>SNQJ01S0129868.1:25982-45350 GCA_010110895.2 Picea sitchensis
ATTCCAAGATGGAATCCTACCTGATGTCATAGAACTTTGTATGTTGTAATTCATACCCGAATGTTTACATGCTCAGGATGACTCACTCGCTTCTACTCCTAGTTTTGTATGTTGAAGATTTGTTGATCACTGGTTGCTCGACTTCAACAATTGCTGCAGTCAAGAGGATTCTGCATGACAGGTTCTTGATGATGGACATGGGTCCACTACACTTCTTCCTTGGACTCGATATCAGTCAATATGCATCAAGAATAAAACTATCTCAGGCCAAGTATGCATGAGATCTCCTTGATAGATTTCACATGATAGAATGCAAGTCTGCTCAAATTCCTTTCCTATCAATATTCAAATTTGAGGATGGAAAGGACACTCCACTGGTTAAGAAATCACTATACAAAGATCTAGCGGGGAGCTTGTTGTATCTCACACACTCCAAACAAAACTTCTCTTATGAAGTTGGCACAGTATCTAGGTTCATGCAGGGGCCACATGACCTACATTGAAAGGATGCAAAGTGTATCCTTCGATACATACATGGCACCATCACCTTTGGGATTCATTATGAAGTAGAATCTACATTGGATATCATCGGGTTCACTGATTCTGACTGGGTTGGCTATAGCACTAATCCCAAGTCCACATCTGGTTACTCACTTAGTATTGGTTCTGGGCCTATCTGTTGGTCGAGAAAGAAGTAGGCTTCTATTTCTCTATCTTCAGTCGAGGCAGAGTACGGAGGGGTAGTTAACATAACCATTCAGGCTATGTGGCTACAACATTTCTCACTGATTTGGGAATTCAGTTTCATCAGTTGATCATCGTCTGGTGTGACAACCAAATCACTTTGAATTTTTGCAGAGATCTAGTTCAAAGGTAGTGGATGAAGCACATTGATATCCACATGCACTACATTCGGGAATTAGTACACAAGGGGATCATCGACCTGTAATTTTGTCCTTCAGTAGAATAGACTATAGACATCTTCACCAAGACCTTCATTGAGTAGAAGTTCCATTCTCTACGAATTCGTCTTGGAGTGAAGGACATAGTTTCCTAGGAACTATCAATTCTTCTTTTCACATACATTGTAACTTGATGGGGGTTTTTTCCTATGAGGTTTTCCCTCTTTCCTCTATTTATTTTAGTGTATATTTTGTATTTGGATACCTAACATGGCCAAATTTTTGGGACCCATTCTTTATTTTCACCATAGTTATGTTCAGGGAGGGTGTTGGAGTTACTTCACACACACCTATAATTTCTTTTTCCTAAGGTTTTTCCTTGTTTGTTAGTCATTATTTAGTCTCCTATATTTTAGGAAGAATATTCCTCTAGGGAGAATATTCTCTTCAGTTTTCACTTTAGTTTGATTATTTGAGTGGAGTCTAGATGCTACATTGGTATTGTCACCATGCAACATTAGGATCATCACCAGCTAATGTGCATTATCCTTGGGATCATCACCAAAATAGCACATTACCCATGATTCCATGATCTCCTCCTCACTTCACTCTGTTCCAGTCAATTAACTAAAGACTGATAGACTAGTTAACTTAGCTAGGTGGCACTTCACTCCTGTAACTGCCCGAGAGACTAGACTAGGTGGAAGTTTACTCCTGTAACTGTTAATGTGTGTATAGATCACTCTAGACCACCACTATGTTGCATTGGCTTCTCCTCCAGTGTGCATTGGTTGAGTTATACAGAGTATATCATGTGTAAATTATTCATTATTCATTCGATTAATGTGAATTCTTCCATTCTTTCTCTCTTACTTATTCTTTCTCAATTTTCTTTGCAAATGTGTGTGTTATTTTCTAGATAGATCTATTATGTGCAGGTTCAACAAATTTACAGAGTGTTGAGCTCAAAATCATTTCTACCCACAAACTTGGTGATAGTGTAAGGACCATAGCGAAGTGGGTGGAGCTTCTGATGGGGCCCTATAAGACATTGTTTTTGCAAATGTAACCAGACTTTGTCTCAAACCTGAAACTGGTGTGGTACCATGTGTTGATCATGGTGCTATTTTTACTTATCATTGGCTTTCTGAAAAATCTTATGGACCTGTTGGCGGATGTTTTGAATCCACTTAATGAATCTAGTGAATTTTTTGGTCTCAGACTGAACATGGGAAGTGTCTGTCTATGTTGTTGCAATAGGTAGTGCAACATCAATGGGACCCAAGGGTTGGAATCCCATCCCCACCTGAAATGGGATATGGTCGGTGGAGCTATGGAGAGCCCTATTATAACTGTGTTGAACATAGGGGATACTCTCATCCCATGTATGTAGATGCTTAGATTTGTACATGTGTAGGATGTTCACAATCATCTGATTGATGACCCTTGTTTCACTATCTATTTGGGGGTGGAAATAAGTGGATTTAGTGAGCTTGGTGTCCAATAGTGACCAAAGACTCGACCAAAATGTGTTGAGGAACCTAATGTCCTGGTCGGAGATGATGGTATTTGGTATCGCAAAATGGACCCACACTCGTTTGAAGAAGAGATTGGAAGTATATTTTGTTGTGATATTATTCTTGCAGGCTATGAGGATGGCCATCTTCGAAAACTGATCAACGACCAAAAATACAAAATCATTTCCTTGTTTTGTGGATGGAATGCCATACATGTAATCCATCGAGATGGATTCCTAAGGCTTCTCAAGGGTAGGAAGAGGGGTGTATAAGCCTTTCTTCTTGATGGTTGGCTTGGAAATGGAACAGGTAGTGCAATATCTAATATACTTGTTGAAATCCTATCGATGTTTTGGCCAATAAAAATGTTTTTGTAGAACGACCATAGTTTTCTCCATGACAAAATGTCCTTCCATCCGAATGTAGTGGGATTCCCAAATTATCTTTACATGCTCTCTCACAGGAACAAAGAGATGTCCCAGATGGCATAAAAGTTCATCCTAAATGTGAAAATCTGTGACATTCACGCTTGTACACAAGAGCTGATAGGTTGTGGAAAATTCTAGATCTTTCTGATAAAGTTGGGGCCACTTAGATGCCTCATGCCCACAGGAATGGAGCACAGTAGTGAGTGAAGCCATGGGAGGTCGACTGAGGCAGTCAATGACATGATTTGTGCTCCCTGTCTTATACTTGATGTTGATATGGAACTATTGCATGTAGGTGGACCACTTCTGATGGCGATTGTTATGCAAATTCCCCTATGTATGTATGAACTGCGGAGACTTGTGATTAGTGTGGATAATCATCTCCTTTCCCATAATGTAATTTTTCCATTGACAATAGGATTGTACAATGGAATACATTTCCTTGTCATAGGTGGGGTATTTTTGGACAGTATCTGAGAGTGTCTCACTATGGTATGCCACCGGATGACCATATTGAGTGAGAACTACACCTACAACATAGTCATATGCATCAATATCAATCTTGAATGGTTGTTGTATATCGGGAAAGGAGAATACTAGAGTTGAGCATAAGTGATGCTGTAGATTGTTAAATGCATGTTGTTATTCCTTCCCTCAAACAAAATTTTCCCTGCCACCGCCCTTGGTTACTTATATGAGGGCCCATGCAATATGTAATAATCCCAACATGAACCGTAAATTGAAGTTGGACAGTCCCAAGAAGCTCCAAAATGCAGTTAGTGTGGTCGGGGTTGTCCAGTCACAAATGAGTTGGAACTTAGTAGAATCAACATGTACCCCATTCTCCTCAACAATGTAGCCCAAGTATTGGACCCTATTCATGAAAAAGGAGCATTTTTCCAAGTTGTCATATAGCTTGTGTTTCCACAGAGTTATCAAAACCTGTTGAATATGCCACATGTGATCCTCCCAAATTCTATTGAAGATGAGGATTTCATCCAAATATACCATGAAAAAAGAGTTGGTAAAGGGTCTGAATACATCATCCATCAACCTCATGAAAGTGGTTGGTGCATTTGTTAAGAAAATGGGAACTACTAGCCATTTGAAGAGACCTTCTTTAGATTTGAAATTTGTCTTCCACACATCAGTTGGTTCGATGGGAACCTGGTGGTAGCTAGACTTTAGGTCAATCTTGCTGAAGAAATTGGCCCCCTTGAGTTGGTCAAGAAGGTCATCAATCCAGGGAATTGGGTACCAGTTTCAGACTGTGATTTTGTTTAATTCTCTATAATCAATGTAGATTTTTCATGTCCCATCCTTCTTATACATCAGTAAAATAGGGCTTCCGCAAGGGGAGAAGATGGTTCTAATGTTCCTCTTTTGAAGAAGATCTCCGATTTGATGCTTTTCATCATTTTCCATTAGCGAGCGATGATAGACTGGTCCATTAGGTAGAGGTGCACCGGGAGTTAGATCAATTGTATGATTGACTTGGTAGTGCGTTGGTAGCTCGGTGGGTGAGGAGGATATGTCTATGTACTCTTTCACTATATTGTCCTCTTGCTTCTACTATAAAGAGATTATTTGTGTAGAGGTCATAGATGTGGTGACGAACTTCTGCTTACTGTGAGCACGAATCACAAAGAATATGAACTTCTTGGTTTGTGAAATGCCCTTACTGTATTGCTTGGCAAAGAGTAAAGAAATAGATGTAGGTGGTGCTACCTGTGGTATCATGTACAATTGTCTATCCAAAGTAATAATAACACTGCAAGGTCTAGACTCATACACAACATAATGCTTCCACAAATATAGTTGTCCTAAAATAACATCAAAAACTTCAAGGGGACCAATATCACACAATACCTCATCTTTGAAAGTCTTGATGATGTAGGGAATATGACATTGTTGGCTAACATAGAGATCTATTCCTTGGTGAAGCCAGTCGATGGTGTATGGATGTGGGTGCAGTTTTGTCGGCAGGTCTAGTCGCTTGATGACCTTTGCTGAGATCAACTTCTTCTGAATACTGCTATCAATAGTGAAATGAAGTGGAGCCCCCTTTACTCACATATGTGAGTGAAAGAGGTGTTCCCCTTCCTATGGTTCTTTTGGTTCACTTGGATGGAATTTGGTGGTAGCAACAGTTGAACTGGGTTCAACATCAATAATCCACTTCTCTCCTTCTGGATTTCATTCAGAATCAGAATCAGCCTCTGAATTGGAATCCTTCAGCTCAGCCACGAGTGACTTCTTGGAGTGGCATTATTCAGTGTCGTTCTAAGGGATTTCATGGTATTCACACCATTTTCCCGTGTCCTTCTTCGTATTCTCATTTCCCTTCTTGTGTTGTGGCTTGGAATGGTTGTCCTAAGAGTGTCCATCATTTCTCCATCCCTTTTTGTGTGGGTTGGGGAAGCATTTTCCATGCTTCGGCTGTGAGGATTTGTTGGCCCTTGACCAAGTTTTGGGAGATTCTTGGTCAATTTTGACCATTTTTGGACTTCAACAGCCTGTACAAGGCAGAGCGCAAGATGAAGCAGAGATCATGGGATCTCGACCCCTTTTTGGGTCCTTTTAGGGTTTTGGGATTATGTAATGGGAATGGGATGTAGACCCATGGGTTTACCCATGCCCAATCCCACTTTTGTAATGTATAAATAGATACCTAGGCCATTTAGGAGATATAGAAGGGAAAAATAATCTGTGTGATGTTGTGCTAAGTGAAAGTCTGGCTTGTAATTGCTTTGTGCATACTGTGAGAGGCTTGCAGAGCTGAGTGCAAGTGATTATGACAGATTGTGAAAGGCTTTCTGTTGTACGCAAGGAAGAAGTCTCTAGTGAGCTGCGCAGATATTCTATCCTATGCGGAGTAGTGTTTTTGAGGCTCTATGCATGTAACCTATTGAAGAAGCTAATAAAGAAGAAGAGTTGGTGGACGTAGCCACAGGGTGGGGGTGAACCATGTAAATACTGTGTTATACTACTCTGTGCGATGTTCTGATGTATTTATGTGTTATTTTCTAAGTGCTTTGATATGATTAGATAGATCTATTTATGTTTTTTTCTTATGATGAATTTGGATACTAGATATGATATAGATGGATGTGATTAGTTCTTGAATATTCTAGATCTTATCCATTTGGTTATGCTAAGTGCCTGAATATGTTAGATCTGGGTGAATGCTGCGATGCTCTGTTTTATCTGGGGAGTAGACATTGGGTAAATAATGATGAAATCACAATGCTAAGTGATCTATTAAGTATTATAATCATAGATTTGTGTCCCAACTATGGTTGCAGACACCTAAGTCCTACAACCAACCCTACCTCTACGTCAGGTGAGACTTCATCTTCTTTACAGGTGTTGCTGAAAGGGTCGGTAGTTAGGGTTTTGTTGGTGTGTTGTTGTAGCATTGAACCTTGGGTCTTCTCCTGTGCCAACAAATGGTTCTATTGTCGGGACTTGAAACTGTGATTGTTGGGAACTAAGGAAGAAGAAGCTTTGTGAAAATATATGACCTAAAATTGTGAAATATCTGTGCGTAGATCTGTTTCCATAGTGCGCAATATTCTACTTGATTTATAAAGATCTGTGCTAAAGAAAGAAGTCTAATCTGAAGAAAAGAGGTGAGATCTGGAATCTCTGTGCTATGAGAAAGGTAAGAATAGTGAAAAAGTTCTAGATCTGAAAACTTTGTTCTCTATAGAAGTAAGATTAGTGGAAAATTTTGTTTCAAAAGTATGGATCTAGGTGTATTTGATAGATTCTATCCTATCTTGAAAACTAGGGTATTAATAGATGAAAGAAGATTTGATATGAATAGTGAAAAATATGTTATACCTATGCATAAAAAAAATGTTTGGACTAATAAGTGTATGCAGGATCCTAGAAAGAATGTTTTGCAGGTAAGCCACTATGATGTCAATGCGTAGTATAGGAAAGGCTAGGGATCATTTAAAAGAAAAAGAAGGTTAACCCTCTGTTATAGTTGCAGAAGACCCAGACATATTGCTAAGGAATGCCCTGGTAGAAAAGCTAGTTGTCTTTGTTGTAAAGCTATGGACCATGAAGTATTGGATTTCCCTAGACTGATTGCTAAGGTTGAAAGAATCAATATGAACCAAGAAAACCCTAAGGAATATATAGAAACCAATATTATGACATAATCCAAGGAAGGATCAGAGAAAATATTTCTACATATAATAGAAACCCTGAATGACCACTGACATGTCAACTTATCAGAGATATTAAAAGAAAAAGAATGGATTGAAGAAAAAATAGGAGACTTCTACGTTGATTGTGTTCTAGATGAGGGAACAAAGGGGACTATTATGACTGAAAGAACTTGGGAAATTTTAGGAAATCCTGCTATGATTCCCTCATTGGGAGGAATAGGATTATTCAAAGGAAAATTGATAACCGTCTATGGGAGACTTACCAAGATACCTATGAATGCCAATGGAACTTCGACAGAGGAGGGTTTTGAGATTATTAAACTTACTAAGAACAACGCCCCATTTACCATGTTACTAGGAAATCCTTGGATTGAAAGAGATCAAACCAGAAGAAGAGAAGAAAAATAAATTTTAGAATTAAAAGAATTTATGACTAGAAGGATCACACACTTGATTGAAGAATAGAAAAATAGATCACAACCATTTAACAAAAGTGACATAGATGTCGAAGTTGCAAGAACACTAGAGGACCCACAGAAGACTGAAGCATCTATCCCAGATAAAGAAAGGATATTACCCTTGAAAGAATCTCAACAACGCAAAGTAACCATGCCAAAAGAAGCTAAGGATCATAACAGAAAAAGGAATACTGAGACAAAAATCATTGGAAAGAAGGCTAGAAAGATAAGTAAAAAGAAAGCTAAGATTGACAAGTTGCAGAATATTCTAGAGGTAATCTCGCAGAAGGAAAAATTGCAAAATTGGAACTTTGTTAGGATATCAGAACAACGACACATGGCACTTCACCATGACGAAGAAATATAGTTGTTGGGGACATTATAACCATTAGATCAATGCTTCGAATGGATAGAAATCCATTTATGGCCAGCCAACTTGCCATCCGACTGTTGGGACCATGCCATAATGGACAAAACCGAGTTAGTGAATTCTTCATACCCGTTGCAAGAGACCCATTTCCGAGTTACCTATTTATCCCACCGCGCCACGCAACAAGAACACTTTTTCCAATTGAGAATTTGAACTCGCAGACTAAGTTGAGTTTATACAGTGATCATCGTGCTTTTTCTCTCTATCTCGTTACTATGTCTAAGATACCCCCCAAACCCGAGATTGTTAAGCCCCAGCGTGTATGTTAGAAAAGTTGAGTGTCGCAGAGAAAGTTGTTGAGGAATTTTTGATCGACCTCATGACTGATAGAGTCATGTCAATGTCCACAGGTATACACACATCATCCATGAGAGGACTTCCAGCCTCTCCATCCACTACTCGTGGAGTCAGACCATCCCGTCTAACCGATGAAAAGTGAACCAAGAACATGGATGATCTAGTGAATGCTAAATTGATCCCGACCATCCTACCCACCTATATACCACCTCTGAGTGGTGCAATAAATCAGGACAGTGTGCCCAGAGAGTTTGACTACACTTTGGTCACTATGTACCTCCCTAAGGGGATACACGTAGTTCAAGCAAACCAGGATAATATTGCAGTGTTGAAGTTTAGCAACTTCAACCTGGGAGATTAAAAATCCTATAACATGATTTCCCCACATAAGTACCTCACCAGAACCAAGGGGAAAAATTTGAAGATAATCCCCCAGTCATGGATTATGAACCTTGCATAGTCCACATTGCTCAACGTCATGAATATTCCTCACTTAGGATGACACTGGGAGGTAAATTCATGCGTCAAGATGCTTCTCTCTTGTTACCATAGAGTTTATTTTTGGTTAAACCACCGTATAATAGTTGATCCAACATTGATCCATCGGATCACAGGATTAAGATGAAAGGACCTGATCCACAAGAGTTTTACCCCGGAAAAGCTATGGATCGCGCTCTAACATAGCGGATCAAGGACACTTATGGTGATGTCGAGAAGGGAATGCAAGGATACAAGGTATATTCTATCCAGAGTGGTATAATGCACCTCGATTGTCAGTTGATCGCAAGAAAATTAGTACGAAGGAACTGACCTACCCAGGTCACCGGTTTTGTAGTCGACCTAGCTGGGAAGTGCGTAGAAGGAATTCAGATGAACTAGGAAAAGTACCTAGTGAACCAATTAGAACTTTACTACAGACAAGCCCAGGATCAGGGGTATGAATTTCATTTTAGTTGGCTATTGATCCTGATCGCTTTTATTACATGGGAGATGCTAGAAGGTGCAACCTTCCTAGACATCGAGCTTTTCAAACCATTGGCCACAAAGTTTAGTACATTGTGGTAATCAAGCGATATGAATAAATAGTGGAATTCCAATGTTGTTTTTCATACCTATTATAGCCAACTGAAGACAACCATCTACTCCAAGCCTCGCATCACTCCGAACACTTTACACCGGTTCAGGCCCTTGATGAAGTTCAATGAAAACCAACATTTTATTTACATCAGAGCGTGTGTTGACGAACACAAGAAACAACTCCAATATTACTATAAGATAACAGAGGAGGACTTGGAGGAGATCACCAAGTACTGGTCAGTAGACCTCCTCATTCTAGCAGACCCTGTGAAGATATCCGACATCAACAGCCCAAAAATTGTACAGGATACACCCGGAACTAGAAAGACAAAGAAGACTGAAGAGGTTTAGGATTTAGAAAGTGCATCCATGAAGATTGATTCCATCTCACTAGAGAAATGAGGTGATGGTGAAGATTTGAATGACAAAGAGGTCAAACAACAACAGGTTGACGAGGGTGATCCACTAAAAAAGAGGAAAGGTTCACCTCTGAAACCTTCCTCCTGGAAGAAATCAAAGGCCACCATGACCAAGATGTAGACCATTCTCACCTCTGATGACTTCAACTTCCTCGTAGCAACCCTGAACGATGCTTCGCTGGAAATAGCAGAGAAATAAGAAGAAAAGCAAGAGGCAATGTATGATCGCATTGAGACTGAACTCGGAGGAGTACAATAGGCCCTACAGTCCCACCGCACAGTCTCCATTGCATCGACAAAACCATAATTGGGAGATGAGCCAGCTCAAATCCACCACCTAGATGATACAATCGAAGCTCATCGTCGATGAGCGCAAAAAGACACAGAGCAAGACACCTAGGATTTGGCTCAAGTACAGGGAGTTCTTGTAGAGCAATGCAGTGTTGTAAAATGGGAAAAGCTTTCTCTCCAAGCGAAGTTTGATGAAGAAAAAGAAAAAATGCAGCAGGAAAAGGAATATTTGCTCGCAGAGAAACTCGAAGTAAAGGAAATGGTCAAAAAATCACTTCACTCAGTGATAGTCATATAAGTACATGCATAAGAGAGAGTTCCACAACAAGTAGTGCAACTTGAAGAAGTGATCCAACAATTATAGCAACGCATCGCATATTTGGAACTACACGCAGTACCTTAGACCCCACAAGATGTAAGAGACCTGATCCATATTTTATGAGCAGAACGAAATGACTACAAATTATTAACATATGCTTAACATAGAACAACAGAGATAGAGTAAAACTATTTTTCTATTCAATAAGGAAATAAGCTGAAACTCTAAAATGCAACGGAAAATAAACTCGCTGGAATGGTGGTGGCTTATCTCTGAGAAGATATGTGACGGTTGTGCTCATTCGCAAGAAGATGATTACAATTAGACTTTGAAGGCATTTTTACAATAAACAGAGGTTTCAAAAACCCTAAACATCCAAAAACCTAACCCTAGGAGATGAAACGCCAAAAGTCATGTGGGCCCCATTTGGGTAAGTTAGTACATCAACTTCCTGAGGTCGTAGCTTTTTCATACGATCTCCATTTTAGGCATACGATAGCCCATTGGAAAGATCTATCTGAGGACTATAGAATTTGCTGAAATTTTCATGATGAATATTTTTTACTGCAACATACTAAAAAAAAACATCGTTTAGGGCCTCAAAACGGCTCCAGAAGTTCAGGACCCGAAAAACTACTAAAAATAGTAAATTACCAAAATTGTCAGAAAGTTGTTTTGAGCCAATTGGAACAGGTGGGTGGCCATCGATATCCACTTGGATCAAGACCGAAGAGAAGCAATCACCCAAACCATAGTTGAATGACTCAAGGCTCTTACCCTAGAATGTAAGAGCTCACTGATAGCAGTGGCCTGACATATGAGTGACTCACTAAGAGTCCAGAATTAAGAGCACTAGATTCGCAGCTCCAAGAGGTGAAGTATCAAGCCTAAAATATACAGGCGTAGTTGAAGCCCTTGTCATCTTTAGAAAGAATGAAGAGATCCAAAGAAGATCAAACCGCCCATCAACAAATCCACACTATCTAGAGAAGAGTTATGGAGGTAACTCAGAGGCTCCAACCTGTACAATATCAGGCCTATTAGTTGTTTACAGAGGTAGAAGGCCAAGGAATAGAATTAGAGAAGGTTGGCACTACAACTAAAAAATGTCTAGAGGGACCTATAAACGATGCATTCATTCAAGAATTCGTTGAACAAGAGGTTGTAGAATAGCAGTAGGTCAAAGCAGCTCTAGGCGTTTGAAGTAGAACTAGTCAGACTAGAGTGACTCGGGACGAGTCACAGGTGAGTGTTGGGGGCCTGTTGGCCCTTGACCAAGTTTTGGGAGATTCTTGGTCAAGTTTGACCAGTTTTGGACTTTGAAATCCTGTCCAATGCAGAGCACAAGATGAATCAGAGATCACGTGATCTCAAGCCCTTTTTGGGTCCTTTTATGGTTTTGTGATTATGTAATGGGAATGGAATGTCGGCCCATGGGTTTACCCATGCCCAGGCCCACTTTTGTAATGTATAAATAGATACCTAGGCCATTTAGGATATATATAAGGAAAAATACATATGTGTGATGTTGTTCTAAGTGAAAGTCTGGCTTGTAATTGCTTTGTGCATATTGTGAGAGGCTTGCAGAGCTGAATGCAAGTAGTTGTGATACATTGTGAAGGGTTTTGTGATGTACGCAAGGAAGAAGGATCTAGCGATATGCGCAGATCTTCTGTCCTATGTGGAGTAGGGTTTTTGAGGCTTTGTGCATGTAACCTATTGAAGAAGCTAATAAAGAAGAGTAGTTGGTGGATGTAGCCCCAGGGTGGGGGTGAACCGCGTAAATACTATGTTATGTTGATATGTGCGATGTTCTGATGTATTTATGTGTTATTTGCTAAGTTCTTTGAGATGATTAGATAGATCTATTTATGATTTGTGCTTATGATGAATCTAGATGTTAGATATGATATAGATGGATGTTCTTAGTGCTTGAATCTGCTAGATCCGATCCATTTGGTTATGCTAAGTGTTTGAATACGTTATATCTGGGTGAATGTTGTGATGCTTTGTTTTATCTGCAGAGTAGACATTGGGTAAATAATGATGAACTGATAGTGCTAAGTGATATATTAAGTATTATAATCACAGATCTGTGTCCTAGCTAAGGTTGCAGATAGGTGATTCTTGCAACCACCCCTGCCTCTACCTCGAGTGAGACTTCATATGCTTTGCAGGTGTTGTCGAAAGGTATGGTAGTTAGGATTTTGTTGGTGCATTGTTGTAGCATTGAACCCTAGGTATGCCCCTGTGCCAACATGAGTTTGTATATCCAAACTCTTGCCTCTTATGCTTAAAATCTCACAAATCTATAAGTCATACCCAATGAGGCGATGTCCAAAAACTCCATTTCTGTTTGAATGTGTCTATGCAAACAATTGTGGTATTTGAACACCAAATGTCGCTTAGAGTCTTTGATACCAAATTTGGTGCATAGGGTATGGAAAATATTGGTGAATTTTGGTTTGTTATTCTACTTTATCATTTATCTACTCTGATCTTACCTTATTTTCATAGATTTACCCAGGTTAAGATTTAACAAGTTTCCAACAAAATCCCTCTAAAACTATCGACTCCCTGGTAAACAGAAGGCAATGCAACACAGAGGGTGTACTGTGCAGTCTCACCTGAGATATCTCTATGTGTGGCTGCAATACTCAGGTGCTTGCAGCCTGGGAATGAGTGGAGATTTTTTATTCTACCTTGTGATCTTTATTTACTTATTCCAACCTCTTGATTAAAATACTCATTCTTATTCATGCATGTAGAGTATCAAATCTAACTATTTTCTTCATTCATTCATCTAACATTCAATACTTAACAACAATAGATATGCATACATTCAATCACATAACATAAGTTTTACCATGGTCACCCCCTCTTGGGCTATGTACACAAAGATCTGGCACTCAAGATTTGTATTATGTCTCAACAACATGTCACGCCGTTTATTGTCTTGGATATTACAATCTCAATAAGCTTCCCGATCCCTCTGAGGTTGACTAGATCACACCAGGATCCTGAGCCTATGATATAACCCTCAATATCAAGTCACTCACTCCTTCTCTATCTCACCATCTTACAAAATAGTATAGTTCTTACAAACCTTACAACTTCCGGACTCTCCCTTTGTCCTTTTCTCTCTCTGGTCTCAGTCCCTCCTCCTTAGACCTCCTAAGTACTAGTTATATATATTCTTGGCTCATCAGCCATTACAATACATTGCAAAAACCATAACCCTAACATCATTAGGTCTCCCTTGCATGCGCTCCTCACATGCTTCCTATTATCCCCCACTTTTAGGGATAACTAAGGATAATATGTCTCGAGTCCCATGGGTCCTACACATGGAGTACCGAGAACCAGATTGAATTGAGAATGGCCTTGGAGGGCCCATATTTTCTTCCTTTCATCACCTCCACTTTGTCAGCAACAACATCCATCAACTTCTTCTTAGTCCTGTAGCAGAGATGGATCTTTCTCCATGAGGTAATGAGTCAGGGTATCATGGTATGTGTCACTCTGATCCTCAAAACCTTTGAATATTTGCATTTAATTCCTTTTGTTTCTAAAAAATTATTGGATCTTATACTTATCCACTTGACCATGTTTGGGGGGAATGACAGGATTCCATAGTAATATTGTGCCCATAGGTTTTGAGTTGCCACTGGGGGGATTTATGAAAAGTCATTGTTCGCCCCCGTCATATTACCACTTTTTCACCTTACTTCCCATTCATCCATCCCATTACATTTTTCTAGGCATTGGGTTGGCTAATCATCTAAGGGTTTCACCTTGCATTGTGGGAAGACAAGGCTAAAGGAAGAGAAGGTAAAAGCAACTGGAAAAATATAAAAGCCTAAAATTAAAACCTTAAGATGCTTCACACAAGGATCCTCGAGAAAGCAGTAAAAGGCTTCTCAGTAAGAAACAAGAGGGACCCATAAAAATAATAAAACAAGACCTAGTCAGAAAATAGGGGGTCTCTTCACGAGCTAGCCTATTATGTCCATGGGAACCTATCGGTATGAAACTACTAGCAGTTGGTTACCATGCTAGGGTAGTGGATCTTGGTTGCATAGCCAAGATAATGGGGGTCTCATCACGAGCCAACCTTCTCATTTCCATGAAATTTCTTGTGGGTAACATTGCCACCATTGGTCACCATGCCAGGGAAGTGTCCCCTGATTAGCTTCTTGAAGAAAAAACAATAAACAATATAGAATAAAAATCATGAATGGGCTTGGAAACAATTTCATCCACGACAGGTGCATCTCTCCTTCTACAAAGGAACCCATAGGTAAGCCCTGCATTTCCATGCTATCACTGCACCCCTTGTTAGGACATCCCTCATCCACCTCACCCATTTATATGACTTGTATTTGATCTCTTCCAGAAACATCAATTTTCGAAGTGGACACTATCCCAATAGGACACCCTGTCACTTCCTCCAAACTTACATTGCATATTTATATAATGTCTTTGAGCACTTGACTGGGCAAAAGGATTTTTATGCACATGTTTAATAAAAATGACGATTCGATGTGATTGACATTTCTATGATCCCCGTGACTTATGATCCCATGGAGGGGGTATATGTTGATGTGTAGGATCATACTCGATGGATAGGTACCATAATGGACAGCTACACATGGGGAGATGATTAGTTCAGACTTCCATGGGGCTGAAGAGCCCACCATAAGGATGTTGAGACCCCAGTAGGGGGCAGAGGCAGGACAAAGGGGTTTTAACCAGAGAAGAGGAGGACATTCCACAAAGGCACCCTCACAAATCCTTATCGAGGGGGGGTTGTGCCCTCTCCATTGGAATGTTGTCCTTGGAAGGCCCACGACGCCACACAGGATACCCATGACGTAATCCAACTTTATGGACATTTTGGGGAGACAGCCATGGTAGTTTGGTACGTCTGGCAGATTGGAGAGGCCCAAGGAGGGCTAACATTTTGCTCCAGGAGGCTACATTTTCCCTAGAAAGRGATAACATCACCCTAGAAGGGGCGTGACATCTTACTTTTTCTCGATTAGGTTTTAATTTATGACATTTTAATGTAAAAAAATATTATTGTGTAGTTTGTCCTTATCAWCCTTTTGATGACCTAAAATTTAATAAAGTTCATTGGTATGGTATATATTGATGGTTTTAACTCTCATATTTTCATGATATTTCACTCACATATTAGTGAGGTCTGAAATTTGCACCCTCATTTAGGGTTTATGGATGAAAATTGATGCGCACTTGTTGAAGGATAATTTTCTTGGCTATTTTTGGAATTTCTCTTGGTGGAAGGTTTATAACTAGGGTTTGGCTACATGAATTCCTTGTTCATGTAAGTGAATTTATGCAACACTTCTTTATTGAATGGTTATGGTACTATTTACTTGAATTTTTTTATTATAATTTGTTGAATTAAAACCCTAGGTGACAAGCACATGCTAAGGTCCTTGTCTCATGTCCCTACTAAGATTAAGAGCCATTTGATTTGTTGAAGTATGATAGAGCCTTGCCATAGCAACACTATATCCATATTCTTCTAGCCTAGCCTTTTTTTTTTACTTTTTATTGAGGTAAGAAGGAGGAAAACACATCAAGGCCTGGGGTTTCTACACCTTAGTGAGCCTTTCTCCCTCAGAGTTTCATTATTGAGGCCTTGCTTTAGAAATACCTCAACATTTAACCCTCTTGTCTTTGGCCATATCTTTATCATTTCGGCCCTTCAACATTTGTAGCCATTTGACTCCATTTTACCTAATAAAGAACTGATCTAAGACTTATTGTGTTGAGCACCTTGATCATACAAACATCAAATACCTTGAACAAGTACTAACCCTTCTAACCCTAACTTAGACTAATATCTACTAACTCTATTGCTACCATTATCTACTTGAGTTATCTTTATACATTGCAACATTTATATCTCTAAAAGCAATTGAATGATTAGCTAAGGCATTGTTTCTTGATGTTGATATTGTTACATTGATTTCCATTTATTGTGAAGTGACATATTATAATCATTTCCATTGTACATCATTGACTTGCTTCATTAATATTGTCTATCAATTTATTTATATTAGAAGTCCATGGTTATATGAAGTACTAACCAAGCAAGTGATCTTTCATATGCATAGTTTCTTTGTTGTTTTGTCTCGGGAAGGTACACCTTTTGGTTATTACTCATCTTTATTGGTTGATTAGTTGGGACTTTCTGATCGATGGTGACTACTAGTGGGAAATTATCACTTAAGACTTTTAAGATCTTGCCTTCTCAAAACCCCGGGTCACTGAAGATGTCTCCCCTGGGCCTTACCTCCCTAAACATAAAGAGCTATTCTATTGAGGTGACAGTGGTGGGATAGTCTCAGTTACGCCAGTTTTCCCTCCTTTCATCTGTCTTTTACCTTAAATACAAACTATCCAATAACTTTTTTGGCACCGTTGTCAGGGACCACTGAGTCAATTCTCATCAAGATGAAACTTTTCGGTAAGCCTTGCCTCTACAGTCTCTATCTTACAAGCTTACCTGGCGACTCCACTTAGGGTGTTTTCCCTCATTCCTTGATAGTTTCAAGAAAATTATCTGGCGACTCCATAAACCACAAGGAGGTACAATAATCCTCCTCAATCCTTCAGAAGAAAGCCTCCTCGAAAATATCCTATAGTAAAATCAATTTTCGGAGGTAGTCTTCCTTTGAACACCATGTCTAGTACAACAACTCAGACCAATGCAGCAAACCCAACCAATAACCAAATAAAATGGTCATCTAGTCTCTTCAAACCACTAGACATGCCAGCCATATCAGGCTACCCTAGGAAAATGCCACCCAAGTATGAGAAGTGGTTGCCTAAGTTTACCGGTACTGATGGAAGCAGCGTCGAAGATCATATGAGCCAATTTTGGGCGTTTTTTTATCTTCACCCCGTTAGTGATGATGTTGAATACCTAGTCATGAAATTGTTCTCTACTACTCTCCTTGATTCTGCAAGGAATTAGTACCACAGTCTTCCCGATGGCAGCATTAAAACCATGGAAAAAATTGAAGAAGTCTTTCTCAAGAGATGGAGTATCAAGGAAGACCCCAACATGCTTCTAACCAGGCTGAATTCCCTTCGGAAACATGAGAATGAGTCCATTTGAGAGTTTCACACCAAGTTTTAAACCCTGTTGTAGAAGATCCTTGTTAGCCATCATCAACTGATAGATTTCTCATTTACATCTACACTAAATCTTTCACCGGTCAATTAGGGTATATCCACAGGGACAAAAACCCCCAAACAATCCAAGAAGCTCAAGAATTTGCTACCAAGATTGAAGGAAACCTCCATTCATCTAAAATTGATCCTTTCACAAATCCAAGGGGAAAAATGGACACTAAACATAAGATAGTCCACAATACCGAGCCTACCTCAGACCTTTGCACCAACATGGAAAAATTACAAGCTACTATGGATGGAATGATAAAAAATCAAGAGCTAATGATGAATAGAAATGTCAACCTAGAAAGATCCTAGAACCAAGCACCAAGGGTACTTTACAAAGGCCAATTCCAAAGGGTAAACAAATTTTATAAACCAAAGAATGAACAAGAAGTCCCTAACACCCTAGCCCCTGCAAATGTCATGGATGAAAATCCTTGGTGTTTGCAGTGTAGTGAAGCACATTGGGAACATGAGTGTCCTTACAAAAATGGTGGCAATAAACAAGTGAACAATATGGGTCATGTCATGGAAGGCCACCAAATAAATATCACTCTTTAAGAACATTGGGAGGGCGTAAAAGAAGCAGCCAAGATGGCTAGAATGGCAATGATAAACAACCTAGACTAGGAATCAAAAGAGAAGTTGAAGAAACAAGAGTTTCAGGTGTATAGACGAAAGAAGCTAAACCAACCCATATCTACCATTCCTATGGAAGCTCAACAAAAACCTCCACCCTCGGACATTATGCTCCCTAAAAATTCCAAACCCAAGATGGTGGACTTAAACTTTGACTTTGAAGGGGCACTATCTAAGATGCATGTAGCCATGCCTATGAGAGAAGTCATTAAGGTACCATCTATTAAAGAAAAATTTGAAAACTTCTTCAAAGGATCAGATGGACCCATGGAACCTCCTATTATGTTACAAGATGATCACTTTAGGGTCCAGTATGACAAAAATCCCCCCTTCTTTATGATGTTGATAATGAATAAAAAGAACCTTAACAATTGCATGTTGGATTCAGGGGCCAGTGCTAATATGATGTCTCTCAAGGTCATGCAACAATTGGGTCTAGAATTCATAAGAACCTATAGAAATGTGTGTGGATTCGAGTCTAGATATATACCCACACATGGAGTAATTCAAAATGTGGAAGTTTTCCTCAAAGAATACCCTGAAAAGGTAGTCCACATTGACATAGTGGTAGTATACGTCCCAGATGTGTGGGGAATGTTATTGTCTATAACGTTTTCCTCAATGTTGGGTGGTACTCTTGAGATGGATTTCACTTATGTGAATATACCTTTGAAATACGGAACCACACGTCATCTCTCGAATGTACCAATGATCAGGGGATCAAATTTTGCTCAAATTTCAAAGTTCTTGGAATGCGACGAAAACAGTGCCATTGCGTCCATATCGTCTTCCTGATTCCGGCGATATATTTACTTTGTCAAATGGACTCCGTATGGAGAATATATCGTGATCTGTTCGTCAAGCCAAACAGGCAAAAAAATTTGATGCTGACTGTACCAGTCCGTACAGTCCATACGGTCTGACATGGCAGGACCATACGACTGTATAGTGGTGATGTGGCAGATGTTGATTGGTTGACTGTTGGCGAATCGGGAGCTGACACATGTCCGATTGGTGGCAAATGGTATGAGGACACGTGGCCCAATCCATGGGCACCACGTGTCACTCATTGTTTGGTTTATATGGTTGTATGTAAAATATATGGGAGTCTGCGGGGTACAACCCCCGGACCTCCCCCCATAGCATAGTGCCTTCGAACGACTGCCCGACCAATGGGCCACAAGTTGTTGCTTGATAT
>SNQJ01S0129869.1:0-12950 GCA_010110895.2 Picea sitchensis
GACTGGAAGAAAAATCAAAATATTAAGATCAGACAATGGAGGAGAATACACCTCAAAATAATTCAAGAGTTTTTGTATTGAAGCGGGAATCAAGAGGGAGTTCACAGTTCCTTACAACCCTCAACAAAATGGGGTTGCTCAAAGGAAAAACAGAACTATCATTGAGGCAACTAAAGAAATGATACATGATCAGAGTCTACCTATGACTCTATGGGAAAAATCATGTATGACAATAGTATATGTTCAAAATTGTAGTCCTCATCAGATCCTAAAGAACATTACTCCAGAAGAAGCATTCACCAAAGTAAAGCCTGAGATCAGACTCTTCAGAATATTTGGATGTCCATTATACCTTCATGTACCCAAAGAAAAGAGATCCAAACTAGAACCTTCAGGAAGAAAGGGTACATTTGTAGGATACAGGGAATTCTCAAAAGCATACTGAATCTACATCCCAGGACAAAGACAAATTGAAGTAAGCAGAGATTTTACTTTTGAAGAAGAAGTAGCCTTCCAGAAATCCAGAGAAGCTCAGATGAAAATTGATAGTGAAACAATACCTTCTCCCCCTTCAACAGTTCAGAGGGAGACATATATTATTCCAGATGAGCCAATAGCTCCAGTTGATCTAGTTTCTCTAGAAGATTCAGTTTCCCCAAGAAACATACACAGAGACATCAGAATTGGACATAAAATACTTGCTTGGGCCCGAAAAAATTTAGAAGAAGAAGAAGGGCATAAAGCCCCACAAGGAGCAACCAGCGAAAGCAAGAGACCAAAGATATTCTCAAGCTAGCTTTCATCCATGACCCACATTATTGACTCAGAGCCAACTTGTCATGGAGAAGCCTCAAGTGAACAAGTATGGAAAGATGCCATGACTGAAGAATAACAATCTATATTAAAAAATGATGTATGGGATGTTGTTCCAAGACTAGAGGGAAAGTCCATAGTGACTTCCAGATGGATTTACAAAATCAAACATGCTATTGATGGAAGCATTGAAAAATACAAAGCAATATTTGTGGCTAGACGGTTTTCACAAATAGAGGGAGTCGACTATGACGAGACTTTTGCACCTGTAGCCAGATACACCTATATCTGATCTATGATTGCACTAGTTGCTTCCATGGGTTGGAAGCTACAACAAATGGACGTAAAGACAACTTTTCTCAATGGTGAAATTGAGGAAGAATTTTATATTGAGCAGCCAGAAGGTTTCGTGGTACACAATGAAAAATCTCATGTATGCACGTTGAAGAAAGACCTATATGGTCTAAAACAAGCACCTCGTGCTTGGTAAGAGAAAATGGATGGATTTCTAATGAGTTTGGGTTTCAACAAACGTACAGCTAATCCAAACTTGTATTATCACATTGATGGCAATGAGTGTTTGATTTTGGTCTTATATGTGGATGATATTTTCCTCACCGGTTCAGAGAGACTCATTGTTGAATGCAAGCAAGCATTGACTACCAAATTTGAAATGAAGGATTTGGACCTGATGCATTATTTCTTGGGACTAGAAGTATTGTAGAGAACATATGATATTTTCCTAAGTCAAGGAAAATATGCTATGGAGATACTGAAGAAGTTAAGTATGATAGAATGCAAATCCATGCCTACTCCAATGGTAATGGATTTAAAGAAAATGAATGACACTTATTCAGGAGACGTAGATCCACATTTATATCAACAACTGATTGGATATTTGATGTATCTGGTTAACACCAAACTAGAAACTTGCTATGCAGTAAATGTGCTTAGCCAGTTTATGAGCCAACCAAAACATACACACTAGATAACTGCAAAACACGTATTGAGATACTTATAAGGCACAATTGGTTATGGCCTGAGATATGCAACCAATGTGGACTTAATATTGCAAGGATATGCCAATGCAAATTGGGCAAGAAGTGCAGTAGAAAAAAAGAGCACCTCAAGTTGTTGCTTCACCTTAGGATCAACCATGGTTTCCTAGTGTAGCAGAAAACAAAGCTATGTGGCTTTAAGCATAGCAGAGGCATAGTACATTTCACTAAGCATGGTCGTTCGTGAAGCTGTATTGCTTCGCAAACTTTTGACTGAATTGTTTGATCATGAGATGGATCCTACTACTATTCATTGTGACAACCAGAGCTGTGTAAATCTCTCCAAGAACCTAGTGTTTCATGAAAAATCGAAACACATTGAAATCAAGTATCACTATATCAGAGACATGCTGCAGAGAAAGACAGTACACATGCAGTATCTTTCTACTCATGAACAAATTGCAGATATATTCATTAAACCACTTGCCAAGAAAAAGTTCAAGTATTTCCGTGAGAGACTTGGCCTGGTGGAAAATGCCTCCTTAGCTGAGAGGGAGTGTTAATGATTGCAACTATGTGAGACATTATCTAGCTTACAACCTGTGAGATGTGGATTATTGCAACTACGTGAGTCTTTCTCTCAGCTTACAAACCTAAGAGAAATCCCCTAAGAAGGGTAGGTGGTTCATGCCTGAGACAGAGATGGAACATAGAGATGACCTCCTCCATTCATAGAGTTGAGAAGAAATCCAGATGATTATCCAATGGGAAAGGCGATCTGTTGAGTTAGACGTGCCTGTGGCTGAGCACAAGGTGAACGTGTGAAATCCAAAAAGTGATGGGTGCATCGTCATGTGAACAAAAATGTAGATGATGTATTAGCCTCCTCTAAGCAGCAAAGTTGACAAGAAAAATCCAGATGATTCTCCTGTGTGAGGCAATGGGAAAGAAGATCTGTAGAGTGGACGTTCCTGTGGACGAGCATAGGTGAACGTGTGAAGATCTGGTTCTTATGTGTAATGTAGTGAGCCATAGATATGACATCCTATGGATGTGCCCCTAGTGGATGAGCACTAGTGGGTGTATCATATCCCTTGCTATATATTGTTCAAGAGTCAGACCTGCCTGTAACCCTAATTGTTATGTAAAGGGTACAGGTCATCCCCACCTTAATGTGTTTAGTAATAAATGTAAAAGATAATTAATCTGGTTAATGTTAATTATAATGTGACTTAGAGAGGTTGGCCATGTTGTTCCAATAGACACTTTTGTTGATAGGACAAGTCTAATATAAGTAAATGAGGATTCCCCATTGTGGAATCATATCCTACACACAAGTTTGGAAATTTCAGCAAGTACATTCTCTTAGGAAAAGGTGTGCACCTCTCTTGGGTGCTAAAATTCTAGGGTTTGAGAACTCTCTCATGTGCTAAGTATTTTGGTGGTGAAGGTATTTCTATTGAAGATTATAGAAAAGGATTTGGCTGGGTTTTCTTCCCTTGTTGAGAAGGGTTTCCCAGGATACTTCTTGTGTTCTTATACAGGGTGTTTCTTGTTGTGATATTGGATGTTGCAACATAATTGTTCATGGTTAAGACAAATTGAAATGAACTACATGCTTAACCTTATCTATTGAAAAATCAACATGCAGTACTTCAAAACCAGGTGTCACTTGGAGTCTTTGATACCCATATTTTAGCGCAAGGTATGAAATATGTTGGTGTACTCCAGTACCATCTAGTCTCTTTTCTGATGTAGAGTTGTCCATCTCATGTATTGGTCATCATAGTTTCTGACAGGGTAGAACTCCTCCTTTAGGCCATCTACAAAGGTCGCCCAACTGGGTTCTCTCCCAAATAGTGTAGATTCATTCGTGGTGTACCTCTCTCAGTAACCTTCCCACCAATCTCTGACATGGGGAAGGGATTTAAGGAGCACAAAGGTGATCTTTTCATTGTTGGAAAATTTTTGGACAAAGTAATAACCTTCTAGCATATTCAACCATTTTTCTAGAGCATATGCATCTATATAGCCTTCAAATAAGGGCATATCAAAATTGACTTGTACCTTGAAGGGTGTCGCACTTGTGAAATGGATTCTTGTCGAAGATGCCTCAGCCCCCTCCATCGGTAGTCTTCGAAATATCTGAGAAAATTTTTCCATCATCTTGTTCCTTCGTCACATGAGGGATTCCTTGAGCAACGTTTTGAAAGGATCTCCTGCTTTGTCAACTCTCTTTTGTTCCTCCATGGGAGGTCTCTTAGGTTGGAAATAACAGTTGTCCTTAATCGAAACTAGCTCAAGACCCAACTCTCTATACCCTGACCTCGTCGAGGACCTGCTCTAAGAAATGACGAGGAGAAACTTGTTCTGATACCACTGATCCAGATTATTTTGAGAATGAAATGAAGACAAAAATATAACTTATATATAACAAGGAAATACAAAGAGATAATGTGGAGAACACATAAATATAGTGGAAACCAACTTATATTAATGAATAAGAGAGAAAAACATTGTAGAACATAAACTGGCAGAATGGGGTAGCCTATCTCTGAAAAGAAAGAGATGTTGGTTATGCTTCATTCGTAACAAGATTTACATCACACTCCATTGCATTCCCTCCTTCAACTCAATTATATATAAGAGAGTGAGAGGAGAACAATTCCCATGATGCATGTGGGATAAATTGGACTAAGTTTATAAAATTCCATAGGCATGTAAAACACTAGGACTTCCTAAGCGGTCACCCATCCCAGTAGTACTCTAGCCTGAGCGTACTTAACTGCAGAGTTCTAATGGGATTCGATGAATTAACGCTATGTTGTAGGCACATACATAAGACCACTAGGAAATCATTACATGATGTCTGTAATTAACAAATTAATATGACATTACATTACATTCCCCATCAAAATAGTGAATATCTATTATTTAGATTTAAATATCTAAAGAATAGATCTTTGACCATGATATAATTCTATGTCGTTTTGGAGATGTTCAATCTCATACCCAAAAAACATCCACCTCTTTCCACAAATGAGTGTCGTTAGATGATTGGAGAATCACATAATTTGGCATCCTTTCCCTTGAAATCTTTCCTTTTGCTTCTAGAACTTCTTCATTGCTCCTTCACCTTCCACCATTTCATGGTGGCACCATACACCATATGCTTCTTTTGATGGCATGCTTTAAAAATTCTTCGCTTATTTCGATAGCAGCTTTAGGCAACAATTGCTCACGACCTCAGAGACTACAGATAGAAATTTTGCTTCACATATCTAATCCAACACACAGAATCGTGGCAGCATCAATAAATATAGCTATTGCATAATTAGAATAGCATGAGAAACCCACTCTAATACCAATTGATGAGATCAGATCCATAGGGAAAATAAAAACACACCTTTACACTACTTTATGCAAAGCAGGGACAATAGGAAATATGTTCCCAAACACCTAAAGGGGAAATTTTATTCATTCAAACCATTCTTGTATATTCCTTCTATGATACAAATGATCATTTTATATAAGACTAAATGATCCTAACAAGTACATTATATTTAACTATCTAGTTCAAATAAATATGTGACTAGCTCCAATAATAACTCCCTAACTATCTTCTAGGATCTCTCCACGAGATCTCCATGATTCTCTCAACAATATCCATCCCTGCATTTACTCATTTCTTTCCATCTCTCATTCCTACGTATACTTTCTAGAATAAGTCTACACTATTACATTTTTATAATATCACCCATTTACCATTACAATAATAATCATTTCTTAATGTCCCCTCTTTAATGAACATTTTTCATTAAATTGGTCCCTTTCGTCTTTGTTGTCCTTTTAGTTTTTATCTTTGGTTTTCGAGTACCTCTAGTCTTGTTCACTCTTTGTCCTCAATCTTCTTCTTGTACTCGCTACTCCCCCCGTGTAACCATCATCAACCACATTCTAACTTTATGGTTCATGTGTAACCTTTTGGTTGATCCTCTTGCATCAAAGCGCCATATTGCAATGTTGGAGGAAAAATGCAATATGCTCAGAAACCTTGTAATAAACATGAGCAAGGGAAAACATTTTGGAGCCTCCAACCAGGTACAATCATTCAACTCTAATTGTGAAGGTCTGAGGGAAGAGAAAACAATGCTTCGATAATTAGATGACATGGAACTTGTTAGACTAGATTCATACCCTGTAAATGCAACAAATGATGAAGTAGCCAGCTGTCGTGCCTTCTGTTAAGTTAAATGTTTTACAAATTTATTAGGATTTTATGACTCTTTCAACATATATGTACTTTTAAGAAACATTGGGATGCAACCCGTAAGTATTTAGATAGGTGTAGTTGTATGTAGAAAGACAATGTTTCSATTTTGGATGTTGTTGAAATTTTGACTCCAAACTATGATGTAACTTCRTTATGATCTTGGTCGTAGCTTTTATTAATGTAATATCTCCCAGTTATCGTTTAAAAAAAATGTTACTCAAATTTTCGTAAACCCATGTAGTAAATTCAAATGGATGTTAATTGTTGAAATATTGTCATGTTCATCAAAAACTTTTTCTTTGCCTTACATTCATGCAAATTGTACCTTGTAAGAAAGATAGAGAGACAAGAATGATTCATGTCTTTTTATAGGGAAGCTCGATTGAATTGTATGGATAGGCAAACCTACCACATTAGAGAGTGATTTTGACACAAGTATGATCTATGTTTCCTTATAGGAAGGGTTGACTATATTGAATGGGTAGGTATACCTACCACATTAGAGAGTGATATTGTAACTTGGGTCGATGGGAATGGCATGGTGTCCATTCAATCAACAATGAACCTAACCTATTGAGAAATAATTTGAATAAGCTTGTGCATGGATTTTGTTGTCTAACTATTTTTTAGGATTCACTATGTCGAGTATTTAATATACAAGTAATTAACTATGACCATCTCCCATGAGTTTCATTCACTAATGATCAATTTATCACAAGTTTGAATATCCCATTTAGCACTCACTAATTAGGTGATGCTCATAGAGGTGAAGTGGAATTGAAACTAGGTAGTACTAAAAGATGCCATTAGATCACCTCCTTTTAAATGGGAGCTAATTCTTATTGGGCAATTGATTTGACCACATTTGAGCCAAGCTCATAGATGGAACTTAAAAGAATAATTCTTTGTTAAATTAAGGTTTATCAAGATCTTAGCAACAAAGGGTTGATAAATTTTTTATAGAATTTATATTCCTTTTAAGACCTTGTTTTTGAAGAATGAAACTCAAGGCAATCAATCCTTCCTTAGATAAAGGTTAATCAATGTTAAGTGGACTATTCAATTCATGAGAAATTGGTCATTGGTGAATGGTGAATGGTGATCATGGAAGACATATCATAGTGAATGACTTGAGTATTAAATACTCAAGGCAATGAATTTTGGAAAAACGATATTTCATAACATTGTGAATGTTGAAAAAAAATAGGCATACTTGTTGAATGTTGAACACAAATAGTGACACTTGTTGGAATTCCATAGGAAAACAATTTTAGGTAGCAATAGAAAGGGTTAAGATATTTTATAACAATTTGAATGTCAAAAAAAATAGGCATGCTTCATGAATGTTGAACAAAAATAAGGACTTCTGCAAATTCCATAGAAAATGACAAATTAGGTAATGACAAAAAGAGATGTGGTTATTTTTTTTTTAATCTAAAAAGAGCAAGGATTCTATTATATTCACAAAAATGGTACAAAAAGAGTAAGGGGGTCTACCATTAACGAAAAATAGACCCCAAACCCTGACAAAGTCAGGAGGATATCAAGTCATTATCATCTTGAGTCTTCTACCTGCAAGAGATAAACATCCATAGTTCTAGGTCATGAGGCTTGTAGTCGTTAGACATTTCTATACTAGGAAGAAGATTTTGGTTCCTAAGATCTTGACTATCTGCCTAAATTAAACAAAAATACTTGACCCAAAGTCTAAATCAGAACATGAAACAGAGACCAGCTAACCTGGTTGAGACTTCAGTTGAGGGATATTGCTTAGAGTTTCTTGTGTGAGCCTGAATGACCCCCTTGAATTGAAACTCCTCCGCATCGATGGGGCAGTTAATCGACCCTAGTGGACTCTGCGTAACTGGGCTATGTTCTCGCTACTTCTGCTCATGGGTTTACTATGTGACTTTGAATTTGATTATGTGCTGGGAACGAAAAAATAGTTTGAACTTTCCTTCGAGGATGCAGATGGCGTGTAGTAGTTTCGCTTGTTCGTGTTTTTTTTTATGCAAGGCCTGTCCAACAATGGCCTTGGCCATCCAATAGGTCTACATCAGCCTAAAATATTTGGTATCTCTCATTCTGGTATGAACCAGATCTTCCACCTAATCCTTTGCCTCGTTAATAATATCGTTCTCTAGGATTTCACACCACTACAAACAAACATGTTTCTCTACTTCTTCCACTTCCTTAATTTCTTCCTTCGAGTAGAATTCCATGATCCTTGTCTTGGATATCCATGCTTCCCTAGTTTCTCAAGTGGAATGGGCAAGTACCTTCGAAGTTGAGGCCTCCTTATATTATCGTGTTGGCCAGGCCTCCTCCATTTTCCCTTCTTCTTACAAAGGTAGGCCATTGTATTGAATTTGTATCCTGAGTACCAAAACCTCCTTAGATTGATAGAGAAAGGGGGAGGTTTTCCAAACTGGGAGCTCCCTTTGCTACTGATTAGCAGCACCAAAAAACATCTAACTTATATGGCCCAAACAATTTGATTGTTCTCCAAGGAATTATTATAAATTGGTTCATCATCCCTTCTGTTGGACGAGTGCGCCATCATAAACACACAAGCAGTACCCAATGTCATCCCAGAACAATCATTGTCGCAACTTCTCCAAACTCGTTCGCAAGGAACTCTATATTTAAGCATAGCATTGGCCTCCTACCTAGCTTGTTTAGAACTAATAAGCCCATAGTGACCATTGTACATATTATAGGGAATTAAGGTTCTCTTTCTTAAATGATTTTCCAAAGAAGCATTGAAGTCCTAAAGAATGGTCTGATTGGCTATTTCTCCAAGCACAAGTTTATTTGGCACATACTTTGGAAATAAATGAGGGGAAGCAATAACCCCATAAATTCTCAAATAAGTGTGATATTCTTGTAAATACCAATTGCCAATTCTCCTTCACAACCTCATTGCTTCTTCATTCAATCTTTGTCATTCTTTGCAAAAAATCAATTTGTATAAGGGAGCTATAAAGAAATCATATAACTCAGCATTCCCATAATGCTTGACAATATATATGAATTGGGTTGCCAACATTGTTCTAGCTCCAATTTAAACATGGAAAGGAATTACTTGAAGAAAAATTTTATTTTTATATTTTTAACCAAAACATAAATATATTATAACCAAAAAGGTTGTAGCCAAGGTGTAAGGTACCAGATCTATTTTAATATCCAAAAACAAAAATATTGTAGAGAATAACAACAGAACAACACAATATATGAAACCACAACACCAAAATAATACCTTTATTGATAGGAAACAATGTTCACTTGCCTCTTCGAGGTGAAAGCTCCAACATAGTAGCGTTCTATTACAATAATTCTCAAGACAAAACTTATCATACCCTCTACTCCTATTTATACTAAATCTATCTACCCAAAAGAACAATTTAGAGGAAGATCCTTCTAGAAGTGGAAGCTTCTATTAGGTCTTCTTACATTTGACTTGTTCTTCCTTATGACTAGGCCTTATTAATATCGGCCTTTATTACATGGAAATATATTATTCTACCTACGTGAGGGGTTAGGGAGGTTAGGTCCCTAACATGCCCTCCCCCTTTAAGAATAGCCTTGTCCTCAAGGCTTTAGGTGAGGATATTGTTGTAGATTGGTGTNTTAATATCGGCCTTTATTACATGGAAATATATTATTCTACCTACGTGAGGGGTTAGGGAGGTTAGGTCCCTAACATGCCCTCCCCCTTTAAGAATAGCCTTGTCCTCAAGGCTTTAGGTGAGGATATTGTTGTAGATTGGTGTTCGGGGTCCCAAGTGACATCTTCTGGAATTGTATCTTTCCACTGGACTAACACTTCCTTTATGGCGTGCTGACAGAAATGACGCTCTTGCTGGTCCAAGACTACTTGTTGATGAAACTAGAGGGGACCTTCTTCATCCAACTCAGGGAGATTGTCTTGCATTTGGCACTTAGTTCCAATCACCTTCTGTAAGCAAGAGACATGAAAAACATAATGCAGCTTAGAATGACTGGTTAGAGCTAATTGGTAGGCCATTAATCCCACTCTCTTGAGCATTATATAAGGACCATAAAATTTGGGAGAAAGTTTTTGATAGTGTTTAGCTTTGAGTGAAGTCTTCTTATAAGGTTGCAGTCAAAGAAACACCTGGTCCCCTTCAGCAAATTGACGTTCAGAACAACCTTGGTCTACTTGTTCCTTCATCCAATTGTGAGCAATGACAAAATTGTCTTTGAGGGCACAAAGAATATCCTCTTAGACTGTATTATTTATTTCAACCTCCTAAACCTTTGAAACACTTGGCATGTATGAGAGAACCAACGATGGATTTTGGCCATATACTGCTTCAAAAGGAGTCATGSAAGTAGTCGTATGGTAAGATGTGTTGTACCACCATTCAACTAGGGGTAACCACTGATCCCACCAATTTGTCTCTCAGATGAAAAACACCTCAAATATGTTTCCAAACACTTGTTGACAAATTCATTATGGTCATCCATCTAGTGGTGATAGGCAGTGTTGAGATGCAATTGGTAGCTTGAACAATTCTTTCCAGAAATTGTTGGTGAAAGTGGGATCTTTTTCAAAGACAATAGAATGAGGCATGACATGAAGCTTGAAGACATTATCCATGAATATTTGAACCACTATGGATGCAATGAATGGGTGTTGAAGAGCACAAAAATGAGCATATTTGGAAAGATGATCGACGACCACCATGATGACTGACTTATTTCTCGATTTAGGTAAGCCAACAATGAAATCCATAGAAATGTCTCTCCAAATAGTAGGGGGGATCGAAAGCAGTTGGAGTGTGCCTAGAACTTTGATTGTTTCTCCCTTGTTGCGTTGATAGACCTCACTTTCATCCACAAAGGTGCATATGTCTTGTTTCATACCATCCCAGAAAAAAGAACGTTTTACCCCTTCATAGGTTTTTGGAAACCCTGAATGCCCAGCTATGGGTGAAGCATGAAGCTCATAAAGCATCATGGATTTCAATTGCGATTATTTTCTTAAATACAAACGAACTTTGTAGCGAAGCTCTTCATTGTGCCAAGAGTACCCTGGAGAGGCTGGAGAATTGTGTCACAATTGGAGGATCGTGCTAGAAATTTTGGGGTCTTGCAGCCATTCCTGACGAACATCTTGGAGCCAATATAGTACAATGAAGGAGAGGGAGAAAAGGGACCCGTCTTCTTCATACTTCATGGAAAGAGCATCCATAACTACATTTTCCTTTCCCTTCTTGTAAATGATCTCATAATCATAGCCAAATAGATTGGTCACCCATTTGTGTTGCTTCGGTGATGAAATTCGTTGTTCCAGAAAATACTTAAGACTTTGATGATCAGTTTTAATTTGGAAGCATTGTTGCAATAGATAAGGATTCCAAAGATCCACAACATGCAGAATAGCTAACATTTCCTTTTCATAAATGGATTGGACCAAATGTCTCTCTGGAAGTTGTTTTCTAGTGAAGGCCAAATGCTTTTCATCTTACATGAAGACGGCCCCAATTCCTTTCCCGGAAGCATCACATTCTAGTATGAAAGTCTTTGTGGAGTCTGGAAGTGATAGGATTGGGGTTGAGCACATAACATCTTTCAAGGCTTGGAAGGAGTGATTAGTAGTTGGAGTCCAAGTGAAAGCATTCTTTTTAAGGAGAGCAGTGAGAGGAGCTACAATTTTTCCATAATTTCCAACAAACTTCCGATGATAGCTCATTAAACCCAAAAAACCACACAAGTTATTAAGAGTTTTAGGGTGAGGCCAATCTTGCATAAATTTAATTTTTTTAGAATCCACCCGTACACCATCATTGCCAACAATATGACCCAGTTACTCCACTTCTGAGGATCCAAAGGCACATTTAGATTGTTTGAGGAAAATTTGGTGCTTAGAGAGTATATGGGGAACTTGATCCACATGGGAGAGATGGGATGTCCAAGTTTTACTATAGATGAGAATATCATCAAAGAAAACTAAGAAAAAATGACAGAGAAAAAGATGGAAGACGTGATTCATAAGACTTTGGAAAGTGGAGGGAACATTACACATGCCAAAGGGAATTAACAAGAACTCATAGTGACCCTCATGAGTTCGAAATGCAGTCTTGGGAATGTCTTATTATTTCATACGGATATGGTGGTATCCAGAACGTAGATCAAGTTTGGTGAAGTATTGAGCACCACTCAATTCATCAAAGAGGTCATCAATGACATGAATGGGGAATTTGTCTTTGATTGTGAGTTTATTGAGGGCGTAAAAATAAGGACACATGCGCCAAGTACCTTATTTCTTAAGTACCATGACCACAAGGGAAGAATAGGGGCTAGTACTAGGATGAATAACACCCACTTCTAGAAATTCATGAAATTTTTTCTCATTTTCATTCTTCTGGGAAAAGGGATGGTGATAAGGGCGAACATTGGGAGGAAGAATGCCTGGTATGAGAGGAATGGAATGATCGTGGATGCCACAGGAAGGGGGAAGTTCCTTGGGAGTGGTAAAAACAACTTGGTGGTGAGAGAGGATGGATTGGAGGTCAGGATGCACAGAGGGTGTCTCAACAACTTGAATGGAATGGAGTTGGGAAATAATTCCATAATGACCCCTTTTTAGGAGATTTTCCATTCGATGGGAACTGATGATCTTAGGGGAGCCTATTGTGATGCCTTGGAACTTACAATGTTGTCACTCTTGTTGGAATTGCATGGTTAATTCCTTAAAATCCATGAGAATATGGTCGAGAGTTTGTAACCATTCAACACCAAACACAATGTCATAGCCACCCATGTCTATAGAAAACATATGGGATTTCATGTGATACTGACCAATTTGGAGCCACACATTTTCACAATGTCCCCCACAT
>SNQJ01S0129871.1:0-16248 GCA_010110895.2 Picea sitchensis
CATCTACATTACAAGTCCCTACCGAGTGTGAGCAAGATGGTGAAGAGACTACTAGAGATCCAGGAAAAACCAAATGACATGTGCAAAGGTTGCGCACAAGGCAAGAACGTGAAACACTCCTTTCCCAATAGTGATAGCAAAGCTAAATGAGTATTGGACATCGTGCACTCAGATGTGTGTGGATCAATGTCAACAACTTCACTAAGAGGGTATGTATATTATGTGTTTTTTATTGATGATTACTCACATAAAACTTGGATCTATTTGATGAAGGCAAAGAATGAAATGTTTGGAAAATTAAAATAATTTAAGGCACTGGTAGAAAAATTGAAAGAGCGGAATATAAAGACCTTGTGATGAGATAATGGAGGATAATTCACTTCAGATGAATATAAAGAATATTGCAAGGAAGCTGGGATTAAGAGGGAGCTTTCTACTCCCTAAAATCCTCAACAGAATGGAGTAGCAAAAAGGAAGAATTAAATGATCATGGAATCTGTCAAGGCTATGATCCATGATCAAGATATACCTATACATCTATGGGAAGAAGCAATAAATACTACAGTGTACGTGCAGAACATAAGTCCACACAAAGTACTTGAAAACAAGAAACTAGAGGAGATGTTTGCAGGAGAGAAGCTGGAAGTCAACCATCTCAGGATATTTGGATGCCTTGTATTTGTGCATGTCCCCAAGGAAAAGAGGACAAAATTGGATCCATCTGGAAAGAATGGAATATTTGTTGGTTACAGTGACACATCGAAGGCATACATGATATATATTACCGGTCACTGGAAAGTCGAGATTAGCTGAGATATCACCTTCGATGAGAGTGCATCTTTCAACAAATCAAAACAAGATTGTGCAAAAATAGGATCATGAGGAGGAGAATGAAGTTACTAGAGTTATAGAGGCAGAAGCAGTTGAACTAGAGGAATTCATTCATGAGGATAATGACATGGAAAAACCTCACAGGCTAGAAAAGATGCCTTCTCGCAAGAGAATATCGGCTTGGGCATATGAGCTCATAAGATATGCAGAAAGATATGGTGCCCCATAAAGTTCTCTCAAGGAAAGTAATAATTTGAAACCGTATTCTATCTATGTGTCATGTTTGTGTGATATCATGGATGTAGAAACGTCTAGTTATGAAGAGGATACAAAAAAGAGGGTATGGAAGGATGCCATGGGGGAGGAATATTGGTCCATAGTAAAGACTAATGTCTGGGATGTGGTCCCCAAACCGAAGGAGAAATCAATAGTAAGTTCAAAATGGATCTACAAGATGAAACATGCAGCTGATGGCAGTATTGAAAAGTATAATGATATATTTGTGGCTCGAGGATTCTCTCAAGAGGAGGGCACTGACTATGTGGAGACAGTTTCACCCGTGGTGAAGTATACCTAGATCAGGACTATACTTTCGT
This sequence comes from Picea sitchensis, assembly GCA_010110895.2. Classification (NCBI taxonomy): domain Eukaryota; kingdom Viridiplantae; phylum Streptophyta; class Pinopsida; order Pinales; family Pinaceae; genus Picea; species Picea sitchensis. The sequence goes on from SNQJ01S0129871.1 coordinate 1,428, forward strand.
TGGCCGCAGTAATGAAATGGAAGGTGCATCAAATGGATGTGAAGACAACCTTCTTGAATGGTGAAATAAAAGAGGAAACATATGTGGAGCAACCATAAGGGTTCGAGGTACATGAAAGGGAGACACATGTGTTCAGATTGAAGAAGGATTTATATGGATTAAAGCAGACACCCAGAGCATGGTATGGTAGGATCGACAATTTTCTGATGAGCTTAGGATTTACAAAGACCAGTGTAGATCCTAACCTTTACTTTAAGGTTGTGGATGATGGTCTAGTAATACTACTGCTGTATGTGGATGACATGTTTCTAACGGGTGTGGAAAATCTCATCTCAGAGTGTAAGAGAAAACTGGCTGCTGAGTTTGAGATGAAAGATCTCAGGATGATGCATTACTTTTTGGGTCTTGAGGTATGGCAGACAGAGGATGACATATTTCTGAATCAAGGTAAGTATGTAGTGGAAATCCTGAAGAGGTTCGAGATGTTGGATTGCAAGGCAATGGCTACATCTATGGTATCAAATCTGAAGTTGTTGCAGGATACAACTTCAAAGACTATGGATGTTACTTTATACAGGAAGATGGTGGGTTCGTTGATGTACTTGATGAACACGAGACCATATATATGTTTTGCTGTGAACACCCTGAGTCAGTATATGGAGCAACCTAGGAAGGTTCATTTCGTCGCAACAAAACATGTGATGAGGCACCTTAAGGGTACATTGGATTATAGTCTCATGTATGTGAGAAAACATGAGTTTGGGTTATATGGATATTTGGATTCAGATTGGGCCGACAATATTCCTTATCAGAAGAGTACTTTGGCATATTGCTTCAATCTAGGCTCCGGTATGGTTTCGTGGAACAACAAGAAGCAGTCATGTGTAGCACTTAGTAAAGCTGAGGCTAAATATGTGGTAGCATGTGCAACATGTAGAGAAGTAGTGTGAAAACTAGATTTGCATGAATTTGTAGAGAATCTGGTGTTCCATGATAGGTTGAAGAATATCAAGATCAAATATCACTATATCAAGGATATGGTGCAGAGGGGAGAAGTGAGGCTCCAATATGTGACTACCGAGGAGTAGGTTGGGACGTGTTGACCAAGCCACTGTTGAGGATGAAGTTCGAGCACTGTAGGGACAAGATTGGCATGGCCCCTCTTCAGAGGGAGTGACGAGGTACAAATGCATTGTGGGGTAGTGGATGTCCTAGGGAGATGTTGTACCTATTTGAGAGCTACCCACAGGCCTTGGATGCATTGGCTGTGAAGTCATGGGGGAGCATATGATGAGGTATAGATGCATTGCGAGGTAGTGGATGTCACGGTGACATGTTAAAGCTATTTGAGATCTACCCATAGGCCTTGGATGCATTGGCTATGAAGTCATGTTGTACTATGGATATATGATGATGTATAGATTCATATGTTCAACAATCAATGGTCACGAGCTTGTGTGGCAACAATGAATACCTTCCTAGTTAAGAAGGAGTGTTGATATTTTGATGTAAATATGGAAGATATTCTTTTGTATTTGTATTGGTCAAACCTTGAGAAGGTTATTGTAATATTATTGTATAAATTGGCTCAAAAGAAATTATTATTTTATTGTTATTCTTATTGTAAAAGTCAAAATAACCCCTCTTAGGGTTACGTCTTTTCGGGAGTCAATTATGTGTATAAATAGAGGCCGAGTTCCTCTCATTTTTACACACACACAACTCGCCTTCTCTTGTGTATTTGGAGCATATCAAGGAAGGTCTAGCGCAGGAGGTCTTGGTTTCTTGGTATTTGGTATCTTGGTTTTGGTCTATTTATGGAGAACGCGAAATTATACTGGTTGAAGGAAGCTATACCAAAGAATTGGTGGTTGGGTTTTCTCCCCCACGAGGGTTTCCTAGGATATGTCTTGTGTTTTGTGATTGTTTATCTTTCAATAATCCTATTACGCGCAATTGTTAATGAATGTTAAAGAATATAACTGTAACTTCTATAATTCTAACAAAGATATCACTCAAAAGAGAGTGGACATAATGGCTTTCATGGCATAGACATAATATCACCCAATGAGCAAAGTAAAATACAAGGGGTAGTGGACTACCATAACATCGATATATATGGTTTTCCCTCCTAAAGTATCGAGCAATTGAGGAAGGATCCCTAAATGTTCAATGATTCATTTGTTAAAATCCAACAGATTTTGGGTGACCGACACAAGTTGAGGACAACCTAAAGCTTTTCAAGCAGTTGAGGATAAAATACTAACGGAAGCACCTTCATCTATAATAGTTTGAGGAACGTGCCTACCACAAACTTGAACTATGATTTGGAAAGGTACGTAGGAAGGAAGATGAGGTCTAGTTAGCCCATGCCAATATAAAAGGATGGTCTCATTACTTGGAGGGGGTTCCATAGTAGGAGGAGAAATGCCCCCTTGTACAAAAGAATCTGTATTAACAAGAAAAAAAATGAGCAGTATTGACTTCAATCTCTAATGGGAGAGTGGTATCGATTGATGATGGGATCAAATCGATCACTTGGTGAATGACACTCTCTAAGGGGAGAGTGGGATCGATCAATGGTAGACTTGGGTTGACCACTTGGATTTCACTCTTTAAGGGAAGAGCAGGATCGACTGACGAGGAAACCATATCGACCACTTGAACTTCACTCTTCAAGGGAAGAGTAGGATCAACCGACGATAGAACCAGATCGACAATTTTGACTTCACTCTTCAAGGGAAGAGTGGAATCGACCGATGATGGGATCAGATCGACCACTTGATCAACCAATGACGGGTTGGGGGAAAACTTACGATAACTGGTTGGAAGTTGTTGTTGGGAAACAAAAAGGTCTCCCAACAATCTCGTGGCTTCATCATATGAGGACAAAGGTGAGTTTGATGACTCCCTTTTCATAACTCCCTTTGCATAACCTACAAGGAAAATTGAATCTATTTTTATTTTCCCTAACGTTACTTTCACTAGTTGATGGTTGTTTACCAGCATGATGACTAGAGGCTAATGACACAGGTTGAAGAGGGCCCGCAGACCACACTTCTAAGACCTTGGGAAGACTAGAGAAATCCTTAATAAGGTGGTCACCCTTACAAATTCTGCAAGGGAATTTGGGCTTACGAGGTGGCTGGGTAGGCTTGTCAATACCATCAACACTCCCAACATGATTAACAATAGCTGGTTGATTGTCTCCAATATGACCTCTAGTAGTTGGAAGCTTGGCCCCTTGCTTATTTTTATTCTTCTTAGTCTTCCTTGTTTTCTTCTTCTTATCCACCTGGTTACTAGCTTCAGAGATTTGACTAGGCGAATAAGAAGAAAGGGAAGAAAACTTGACAGGTGAAGAAGGTGAAGGGTCAACAAGAGGACGATTTTCTTGGGGTGGAGTTCTTGCATTCGAGGCACTACGTGCATTCAAGATCACTAGAGTTGAAAATAACCATATCGGTAATCCAATAGTGAAACCAGGAAGGTTCAATGCAACAATAAAAGGAGGACCAACGTTTCCAAAAGAAGGAAAAGAAAAAGTTTCCCCGGGAAAAAGGGTCCTTTGGTTGGTAGTTCCGGGAAGTGATTCCATATCATAGACTCAACCTAAGGTCTGTTAATGAAAACAAACAACACATGCTAAAAAATATAGGAAGCAAACAAACAAACAAAATATCTTCTCACAAAGACACTAGTTGGTGATGAAATCCAACATCATGAGATCAATATGAGAAGGAGTTGAGATAGAGAAGGTGGAGTAGTTACATTGGAAAACTGCTTAATGGACTTACACCCTGGTGCAAGTTTCCTCACAGAAGAACCATGGGTTACTCTCCAAGGAGCTTGAGTGAGTTTGACCAATGTCTGTTCCAGGTACAACAAAGATTTTCCCCTTCGCCGTCACCTTATGTAGGAGCCCTACAAATTATGGCGTCTAAGGTTACCACTTACAACACCCAACCTTGGGGAAACAATTGATAGTTGGGTATACATGTAAGGGTAGGGTCAAAACCCGAAATCACCTTGAGATGTGCCTTAGACCGAGGTAATACCTCCCAAGTGATCCCCAAGTGTCTAACGACACCATTTGTAATATGTGCAGTAGGGATGATTTTAAGGATGGAAGTTTATTTTAAAATGTAGAAACCTTGGCGAATCTCACTAATCCTTCATATGCCAACTATAAAATGTTTGGTGATATTTTTGTAAAAATATTCAAAATTTTAAGGATTTTATATAATTTCTATAAAATTTTGGCAATTTTTAAGGTAACATAATTTTATCCTATAGAATTTGAGCGAATCGTTTTTAGAATAGAGAATTAGTTTTTGGGAAAACCATGGAAAATTAGCCCATGAGTGAAATTTAGCCCCCAAAATAATCCCTGACGTGCAGACCACTCCACCAAGACCAAGAAAGTGGGGTTAGTTACTCTGCTGGTCCCAATGTAACCTCATGATTTACCCTTGTGTGAGAAGGGCTTCCTAGGATAAATATATGGAAATTGGATTTATTTCTCTAGCACAACATCCTATGTTTGTTTGAAAACTTTGGAGAGATATCCTCACCACATATTCCAAATCTCTACATCTAAGCTAATGTTGGTGTGCTACAAGATAAAAAATATCAAATGAATTTTATTAGTGCTTAGTTTTAAGGGTTGTTGTTTACTCAAAAAGGAAATGGCGTGGACAAGATGATGTTTTGACCAACTCTAAACAATGCAAAGAAATTAAAATGCAATTTTTCACTTCGATGAAAGCTATATTACAAGTGGGAGAATTTTTTTTATATTCTCGGATGCACGATGCCCCAAATTTTCATCAAACTCATAGAAACCAAGATGTTCACTACTTAGAATTCTTTTTTTTTTTAAACAACTAGAAATTCCCCCTAGCAAATGCAATGCAAGAATTAAAAACTTTTGATTTCAAAGATAAAGGTAGATGGAACAATACAGTAGCAAGTCTCTTCAAAAGAAAAAGTAATCCAATCAATGCCTTTTAAAATATTTTTTTCAAAAAGAAGAAGAATCTCTCTTCTATTAAATAATTAAAAAACAAACACTTTGAGCACAACAATCAAAATCCAAATGGAAAGACACTCAATGACATAGATTATACCCCTTTCACAAGCAAATGAAAATGCTGAAAACAAAGTAAGCAATCATTGAACTTTTATACGAAACCCAAAGATTGCAAAAATGGTAAAAAAGGCAGACTTTAGACGGCACGGATTAATATCAAGACATAATAAGTAAACCTAAAAACTAAGTCAAAACCAAATATGAGATTTCAAAAGGGAAGAATCAAGAAAATTTTAATTTTCCATCAGTGTCGCAGACTACTATGTAACACAATGCAACCACTGTAAGTGTCGCAGGCTACAGACTAGTCAAGTGTGACAATGTCGCATTGTACCTCAAAGGAGGGTGTGACATTCGTAAGTGTCACACTGTACCTCAAAAGAGGGCGTGACAGGCGATGAAAAATTGGAAAAACAATATTGTTTTCCAAAAAACTCAGTAGGTCTTGGGTCTTAGAGTTAGTTTGGATCACCTAGTGGCTCAGGAGGTTTAACTCAAACATAAACAAAAGAAATTTCAAAGAAAACTAGGAAAAAAAGATCTATATTGTCTCCCTATTATGGTCGCTAATTTTGTTATCGGACAAATCAGTCTATGTGGAAACAGACTGATCTCACTAGACTCATAAACCAAGACTAGAACAAAATAAACAAAACATAAAAATTTCTCTAGGTTGATACAATCAAATTACCAATTAGTGAGGACAACAATCGATTACAAGGTATGAATCTTTCTCTAATTGGTAATTTGATTGTATCAATCTAGAGAAAGTTCTATGTTCTATTTGTTTTGTTCTAGTCTTGGTTTCCAAGTCTAGGGAGATCAATCCGTGTCCACATAGATCGATTTGTCTGATAACAAATATGCAAGTACATTTTCTTGTAAATGCATAATGTAAATGTAAATGTATAATAACACTGGCTTGGATCCATATTATTTTTACTCTGAACTCGACTTCAAATGCCTAGATCAGGTCTTCCTATGCTAGGTAATAAAACAACGACAATGATCAAGGCTAAAGAAAACGACTTCACCACATTGAAGTGTAGATAAATTAAAATTTCATTATATGCTTTGTTTCAATCTTTCTTCTGTCAATACAATAAACTTGTGTGTTCTTGTAGCATGATATTTTATATTCATGGAAACTAAAATTTCATCGAATGCTTTCATTCAATCCTTAATACAATATACATGTATGTTCTTCTAGCCTAAATATTTTATGTTGATGCATTTTCAGGTAGAAGGAAAGAGACATGTGAAAGAAGAGATTGACAATTAGAAGGAGATGCGAATAATAAAGGGTATAGATCTTATTTTCAATCTGGACTACCATGCTTTGATTCCAAGTGCAGTAGGTCCAGGAATATACTAGAGTTAAATATACACTTTCCATGAGTGTTTCTATTTGAAAATATTCAAAATTTTCGACCCCTCGATAAAGTCGGTATGGGTAAAAGGAACATGACATACTTTTGGAGATCAAAGACCATACAAAAACAATGGGAGAGCTCTATATAAGAACAACTCTTGAAGAAAATGTATCAAGAAGAATAATAGAGACACCCCCCTCTTAGGTAGTTTGAGGAATGTTTAGAACCAACAAAGGATTTTATGGTAATTTTGTGAGGTCCATCTTTATCACTGATATTTATATATTTGTTTAAGTCATTTGAATACAACTTAGTGCATAATTTGTATACTTTTTTTTCATCCATAATTTTAGGATTTTTATGGATATATTCTACCTAGATACCTCCCGAAAGAATATATATATATCTTTTAGCATTATGAAAACTAGAACATATGATATTAGGATTTTTACATATGTTTTACCTAGATTTTCAATTTTGTATCTTCAACGTTTGCACCCCAAAATAATATATTGATACAAAATATGAGCAAATGTGGGGTCTTATCATTTCATTTGATTGAGAAAAAAATTTTGCGGAATCTGTTGGAGGAGTTCAGCTACACCAAGAATATATCTAAGCAAAGAAAGTTACATGTTTGATTCCCATAAAACCCTAAAGCTCAAATTTGCATGCATTTATCATTGTTGATAACCAACGACTCAATTAGAAATAGAACACTACCATAGTGTATGCAGAAAACAAAACTCAGTCATATTAGTTTGTTGTTTGTGTCCATGGATTAGATGTCTTATTTCTATCTTATTTCAAAATAAATGGAGTTGAACAAATCTTTCTAAGTTTATATGCAATCAAATTGAAAAGCTTTAGATTTTGATTACTTGTTGAGCCTTGTAGGCATATTTCCCATTGGAAATTCAAAGATAACCACACTGTTTCCTGCAAAAAAAACCCATACTCACATAAGGCACAGTTATTTTATGACCAACGATGTATCATAGATTCATCTAGTGGAGGTGGTAGAAGAGCATGTGACAATTGTGCATTAACATGTGAGCAATTACCTTTCATATCCATTAGATGCTAAGCAATTCATTCAATATATTTGAAATTACAAAAATTGATTAATCTTGTTACACCTAATAATTCTTCTATAAAGTGGTCTTGATAATTATTATCATCAAGACTAAATCTTGGTGAATTGTAGGTGCTAAAGGTGTGACATTGTAGTGAAAAACCAGTGTCTATACACAGTTTGGGAAGCGACAAGTCCTGGTGGTGGTAAAGTGAACATTACCACTAAAATGAAATAAGCGAGAATCTAGGATCATACTAGTTGCTTGTTTCAACTGCTTGTTCAACGCAAACAAGTGAGGTAGGTGCAACACTAATGACTGCAGTGGGTTGCTCAATTTCCAAGGCTATGGAAGGGTCCCTGCAACTCTTTTTGAATATGTGCTAAATTAGTACCAGAATAAATATTTATATGATATCTCTATCATTATGGCTTCAATATCCCTTTCTCCATAACTCCCTCGAACTCATTGCTCTTCATCCTCTTCATTTAAAAGAAACACAAGCATTGTTGCATCAATGAATTAGTTTTAGCTCTTGTCCAAGTGTCCTTAGTACATGATCGTGTCATTCAAATTGATTTTCTCCCTGGCTAGCAGATGCATGTCGTTCACCATGGGGATGAGGCATCAACTACATAGACTATAGTGTCCCTACATCAATTGAATAGACTACACCTTTGGGAAATACAACAACTATGTACGTGGCCCTTTATTATTTTATTTTTGAGATTTTATTTTTTAAATAATTTGTTTGTCTTTGACAAATAGAAGAAAAAAATTGAACACACCAGGGCTAATTAAATAACGATAGGACCAATATGGCCAACTTCTCACTGTGTTCACTGAGAATGTTTTCATTCCAGGAAAACTCTCCAAAAAAATTTAGTCCTATCATGTAGTAGGCCCTTGAAGGCCCTATGTTATAGACCTACAAATCTGATACCAATCTGTAACATACCCGGTATCAACACCACGAAACAAATTCTCTCTAATACCAATCTGTAACATACCCGATATCAACACCACAATTTTTTTTTCTTTGATACTACTTTGTAGCATACCCAACCACCAATAGGTTGGGTCGCGCTACCTCAAGCACACACTTCTTGGACTGATTTCAAATTTTTGATACCAATTAATTAACAAAGAAGCATGAAAGTAACATATGGAATATTCAAGATTCATGTTAGACCATAAAAGAAATGAACCATATGCCATGCACAACAATAACCAACAAGCAAGAACATTATAAATACATGTCTTAGAGATAATAATTAATACACAATGGAAATAAATATAAAAGCAGAGGAAACACATGACATAGAGCACTTGTATTTAAAAAAACCAATCACCATCTACCTGCAGACCAAGGACATTCCACCCAACCTTAGATACTATTGTTCCAAGTCTCAAAAACAGGTCACTCCCAATCCAAGTTTATGAATCCACAAGCATAGATCTCAAAATGACACTCAACTTCCCAAGCCAATCATCAATCAAGCTCTCACAGGTTCCTCAAACACACAAAACAATCCAATTTATGAGCTCTATTTCTCCTTTAGCTTGTACCACCAAAATAAAATGAACCCCCTTCACTTCCACATAGTCCCTCATGTTGTCCACCTCTTTCCATGGCTCCAATGCTTCTGGTAAGGAAATCTCAATGTTGGAACTCTCAAGATTCACAACTATGAACAAGATTTATTAACACGCCAATGCATCTCAGACATACATGCATCAATTCATTGTTGCATCTGAGAAAAATTCTCAAGGGACAACATGGCCCCCTCAAGAGACTCACTCGCTCCCTCATTCGCCCCCCAACACCAACATGGGTACAATTAATTAAAAAAAAAAAGGCTTAGCCCCTCGACTTCCCCCCCTCTCTCGTGGAATCATAACACCCTATAACTCTTGTCCTTGTCTGTCTCGAAACCAACAATATATTTTGTTATTAACAATGATTAAAGCATTACATTTCCTAGGCACTCCTTCCCTTTTCCATTTTATAGGCACTCTGACCTTTCATGAATAAACAAAATACATTATTAAACTAGGGACTCAAAATCGGGGTATTACACCAATTATAGAAATATAGGATGGTATCCACAACCACAAATAACCAAAACTATAACACTGAAAAACACCAAAGGACTACAACCCAGATACCCGAATTATGAAACAACATCCGAAGTTATTGGAAATCTCTTACCATATTTGCTTGAAACCATTTGAGACTAATAGAGATGCCTTGAAGTCCAAACCCAATGCCTTACATTATCCCACCTTGCTAACGAAAATACATAAAGAGGGAAACATAGGCCAAAGTGTGGATTAATTCTACACCTCAAAATACGTAGGATTAGTAACCTCCTAACATTAAAATTCCATTCTAGATATGTAAATTCATATTATATGATACCGAAATTTATTTACTATGTTTTATAATTGTTGATCATTTATAAAAAAATGATTTTTATTTAATCAATGCTTTAAAATATCTAACAAATATAATTTTAAAATGTTCACGAACCATTACATTAAATATATAAAGTTGTAAACAATTTTGTATAATGATAATATGTTTTTAAGGTCACGACCAAGCCAGACACTAGATTGGTGTATGAGACCCCCTTGTTTGTGGGACAAGGGACCCCTTCCATGTAGCAATTTGAATGCTAAAGTATATGGAGGTATACATACCCTACCCCCCTCTGGATTTGAACCCGTGACCTCCAAGGAGGAAACACACGTTCTTAACCATTAGGCCCACTCAGGTTGTATACTTACATATATAGTTATGAATTAACGACATACTTAATATGTAAATATTTAATCAATTTTCGATTATTTATGATTACTTTAAATTATGCAACAAATATCCTTTATAATCAATTTAACATAGAAAAGAATAAAAATTAAATTAACTCAATATACCATAAATTATAGAAACACAAACATAGTCAACTTACTATTAAAAAATAAAGAAACCACGTTGTAACTTAAACTTGTATGTTAATTATGTCGAATGCATATATATAGGGACAACTTTTGCTCGAAACTTATCAATCAGACAAAACTTTTCAACCAATACCACCTGCCACGTCACATATCCACCTATCCACCGCCTCCTTTGTTGTCTGTTAGGATTCGACCTCCCATGCCATTGACTTGAGCGACTACATACCTCTATCAGTCACCAACGGTCTCATACCTCTGTTAATCACCAACTTTTTTTCTTTCGAGATTGATCTCTAGTGATAAAGAATTTCACTTTCGTTGTCCTTTAGCTGGGATCGACATTCCCAAAGAATTTGTCTTTTCTGTCCAGTCATGAAATGTATTGATATAACATGGATCAAGAGATATACTTCGAAAGACCACAAAACACGAAATCTGCTTCATTCGAGAAATCCTCTATTCATCATTTCTCGATTTCTGAAGAAACTAGCTACCTCCTGCTCCTATTTCCCATCCTCCTTAGATAGACTAATGGCCGATCAGAGGGTACTCCCAATCTGATTGCCTTCCCTATTGCATAGATGTTGGAGAGACCCATTTCCACCTGCATGCTATTTAGTTTAGTCCTTTGATTCTTGCATGTGATATGATCATCTTTGATAGTTCTACTCCACAGTGGTGCATATCGTCTAGATCCCTACCGATATAACGATGAGTGAAAAATGCTTGAAAAGAGAGCTTGAATTTTTGTTAATTGATTACTGGTTGAAAAAATGTGAGATTGACAAGAAACCTGACTACCCACTTGCAATCTTGCAGGGATTCACGCTGATTTCACAACATCTCACCATGTAGATTCATTTCTAAAATCTTTTCCATGAATTCTCATGGCCAACATGAATGTGAATTGTTTTCGTTAACTGATGGCCATTGGATTCAATACATTACACATACATCAAATTCTGCGATGAATCTATTGAATGATTTTGAACATGACCTCCATTTGGATAATGTGTAGTCCCATGTGATTCACAATGGACTTTTCGAAGCAAACAGGTTGTCTGTCAAATTTACGTTCTGATACAGCAGGGGCCTCAAAGCATGGTATGGAGCCTCTGTATAGAACCACACGATCTCCCTCAATTATCACTATATAGACCTATGCCTCGACTTAACTCACAACAAAAGCAACAACAATGAGTGCCGACACTACCATTTCCCCAAATACGATTCTTATGCTCCACTTCTCTACAATTGACCCACCCCGAAGGGTTCAAATGGATGAAACAAAACTAGGTTTCGGTATCCCAAAATTATCTCCAACAAACATATTATAGTTCAGTTATCAGGATCCTACATAAGATAATAAAAATCTAATAACCCTTAACAACAAATATGAGCTATTCCATCGTTATATGAATTTATGTGGGTAGTACATGAATCATTTCAGCTAAAGGATAATCCCAGTCTCTACACTGTTTATGAATGAATAAAGTGTAAACAAGATCATAGAAATGATACATGGCAACATAAGCACAACACCACTCCCTGTTCCATCATATTTCCCTTCCACATGTAAGATCACATACACTGGTCTAATAATGAAATAAATAATTAATATAATGATGTTGTTGAAGTTTACCATAAATTCACTTCTACTCAGACCATACATTCACCATCCTCATATGTATTTCTTCCTATCTCATAGTTTTTTTTTTCATGAATAAGCAAATAATTAATATAATAATATTCTTTCATTGTCAATTATGCAAAGTTTACACTCATTACAAAACTACTCAGACCATACATTCACCATCCTCATATGTATTTCTTCCTATCTCATAGTTTTTTTTTCATGAATAAGCAAATAATTAATATAATAATATTCTTTCATTGTCAATTATGCAAAGTCTACACTCATTACAAAACTATTGAAGTTGGATCTTTGAACATAATTACTTTTATACATCACAATACTCTGTAAGTTTCATCGCTCCTTTATGGCATTGGAGGTAATGACACTAGGATATTTTACATTTGTAGTGTAAAACAGTGGATCCATTCTTTATTACCAGATTGAAAGTTATTGTCTATTTATATTCAGTTTTTCTGCCATGATTATGGAATTTAATATCCACTAATTCATTTTTAATTGAATGTAATATATATGCATGTTGAGTGATTCTTTTTCATTCTCTAAGATGTGAAAATCTTGTTAGATCAATATGCGATTGTGCATATCCTTGCAAATGTTAAAAAGTTGGCTACATTTGATCCTATTGTAACATCGAAGTAGGCTTTACAAAAAAAAAAAAATATTTCTAGAAGATTGTCGATCTTTAATGGAATATGATTGACATGATGTTATCATGTGACAACTATATTTTAAAAACTTAAAAACTATAATTTAGATCCCATATCTCAAGAATGTGTTCTCATATCTTAACCAATATTTAACACACATGGTAACATGCCACACAAATTCTCATACCATTTAGCGATATGTTACCTTTGATTGTATCATCCAAATTCATAGTTAAATTCCGAATTATGCACAATTGCTCCATAGGTAATAAGATTTGCAAATGCAATTGAAGCCAACTTGTCATCCATTCAAATGCTTACCATTACTTTTGATTATTAATATGAATTACGAGTTGGAATGGACAATCCACTCCCTAATTTGTTGTTTAATGGGCATGCATGACTATTTTTTTTTTCTACTCATTCTACCTATTAAGGTGATTTTCTCTCAATGCCGAGAAATCGAATCTCCCTATATGAAGTCTAATTATCCAGCCTTGCAACACCTTATCTGGTTGTGAAGTTATTCTCAACATGATGTCTGTATCAATTTCTAGCCGAAAGAAGGACCACTCATCATGTACCCAAGCAATTGTATATGTTATCTATATTATAAACTTTAAGTAACTATAATTGTAGTGTCTATTTGGTATTATAAACTTTAACTATGCTGGAGGCTTCTGAAATTCCATTAATGCAATTTGATAATGTTCAAGTTTAAAAGTTATTATTTTTAATTCATGAATACAATGAAATTTACAATTTCAAAAGATCTAATGATAAATTCGAGAAAACATTACATTTAAGTAAAAATAAATAGAAAATAGCCAATGGTTAACTCGTTATTTCACTCCTTAACGAGCTATTGTACTCTTTAACTGAGAGTCCCTTAACTGATCAATCTATTAGTTTTTGAGATTCATAATTAATCAAACATAAATCCATCAGTTTTCGATATTTTTGACTAATCAAAATGAAATGGTAAAGATATTTACAATTGCATCCCCCTCACAACCCCAAGAAATTGACAATTGCATCCCCCCAACAACTCGTCCAACACAAGCACTAATATTGCTGTCCAAAAGAAAACAAGAATATATAGACCATGTATTTGTGCATGTCCTATATTACATGACAAACAAACACAAACACATTTGAAAGCTTTTCTTTTGTGTTTTCACACAAAGATCGTGGTATAAATTTCTACCAAAAACCAAAACAAAAAACAGTTTAAATATTTATATTTGGAAACGTAGTAGGTGGTGCATATATGCACAGATGGATTTAGTATTTTCTAAAATCTCTATTATATGCATTCTATAGATGTATAGATTTCTTATATGCAATGTAATCGATTAAGAAACAATTAATTTCTATAATTTTTATAATTTTAAAAATCTCTACTAGACACACTCTATAAACAATTACAGTGGTATTTCCGTACATTGTAATATGAAACAATTTGCATTTTAGTAATGGAAAATGATTTCGATAATGATTACTTTTATGCCACTATATGTTTAACATATTTTTATGTCATTATAATGTATGTGTTGCATTTTCTTTATTTTCCATATATTGTAATATGAAACAATTCACATTTTAGTAATAACATAACATTGAATAAACAATTTTATAATGATTGCTTTTATGTTGATATATATATTTAGTATACTTTTATGCACTTATAATGATGTATTGCAATTTGTTTTTTTGCGATATTATAATTTAGGGTTTAATGTTTTAATTATTATAATTTTTTTTTAAATTTTAATTATGTAGTAAAATTTATTTACTTAATATTAATGGTTTGGTTTTGATATTTTTAAATATTACTGTTAAAATTGTTATCCACCAAAAGATATGATACCAAAACAAATTATTTTTAAATTCATAATTATAGACATCTTCATTATCATCTTTAAAATAAAATCATAGTTTATTGATCATACATTTAATTATAGAATTTACCCTATAATATATATGAAGTTTTTGAGTTTACTATGATTTACACT
>SNQJ01S0129871.1:25223-35849 GCA_010110895.2 Picea sitchensis
CCAAGTTCGGTATGTTGTTGTCAATATCTTGGATAAAAAGACTGGGGGGAACCTTGCAGATGGACCTCACATATGCTACTATCCCAGTGTTTGGAGGAGAGCATAGAAGGCTATATAGAGAAGCCCAATTGGCCTATATAATCAGTGATGAAGCTAATCCTACTAACCATCCCATTTTCACCCTGGACACTAATTTAGGTTCCAGTTTACTGCAACTCACTCATGCTCCCGAGCCCCCTCTTGAACTTAGAAATAAGCCCACTTCTCCTCGTGAACTTCCTCCTTCCCTCACCCCCATTTGGAAAATGTTTTTTGATGGAGCCTGTTCCAGGGAAGGCGCTGGTGCTGGGGTGTTATTGGTGTCACCTGCCCAGGAAACCATATCTCTGTCGTACAAATTAGAATTTGAAACCACCAACAATGTGGCAAAGTATGAAGCTCTTGTTCTAGGATTAAGAGTTGCGAGGAAAATGAAAATTCAGGAGATAGCAGTGTTCGGAGATGCAGAGTTGGTGGTCCAACAAATCAGAAGCGCTTATCAAGCTAAGCACCCTCGACTCAGAAATTATAGGAATGAAGCATGGGACCTAATTGACAATTTATTCTCAGCTTTCAATATCTCTTTTATTCCAAGGGAGGACAATGTTGTGGCCGATTCTTTAGCTGTCACAGCCAGCTTGCTCAAAGTTTATCTATCGTCCATAGCCCACTCTGATATTGAAATAAAATATAGACCCTCTGTACTAGATAATGTCAATCATTGGAAGGTATTCGAAGATGATCAGGAAATTGAAAGATTTCTTCATTCCATTGATAAAAAAATTTCATTACACATCGATCAGGATCCTGATATAGAAGGTGACCCTCACCCAGAGGTGTTTTTAAATAAAATTTCTAACCACCAGATTATTCAGCTACCTAGAAATCACATTCCGAGGGGACTAGTCTCGTTGGAAAGATTGTTCAATGGGAATGATGTGGCAGTAAAGGGTAGAGTTTCGGATGAAGATGTTGATACAGCTGAATGCAACATTGGTTCATAGGAGGAGCCTAAGTTCATCAAATTGTCAAGCAGTTTGACCAGAGAACAGAGGGTCGAATATACGCAGTTGCTGAGAGAGTTCACCAATGTGTTTGCATGGACATACGAAGACCTCAAGACGTATGACACATATGTCATTGAGCATAAGATCCCGTTGAAAGAAGAGGCTAGGCCATTTAGGCAGAAGCTAAGGCAGATAAATCCCATGTTGTTGCTCGTTATGTAGAAAGAAGTACAAAGGTTGTTGGATGCACAAATCATTGTCCCCTTGAGATATTCCGAGTGGGTGGCCAATTTGGTCCCAGTAAGGAAGAAAGCGGAGAAATCAGGCTTTGTGTCGATTTCAAGAATCTGAACAGAAGCTCAAAGAAAGACAATTACCCCCTACCTAAGATGGAACACATACTGCAGAGGGTAACTGGTGCATCCAGGATATCCATGATCGATGGGTTTTCTGGCTATAATAACATATCGGTAATTCCTAAGGACAGGGAGAAGATAGCCTTCACCACTCCTTGGGGCACATTCATGTATGCCAAGATGCCATTTGGGCTAATGAATGCAGGAGAAACATTTCAGCGAGCCATGGATATAGCCTTTATCAGGGAAAAGGACCGGTTTGTGGTGATCTATCTTGATGACATCACGGTCTTCTCCATCTCAGACAAGGAGCACTACCACCACTTGAGGAAAGTTTTCATGAAATGTAGGAGATTCGATCTATCCCTAAACCCCAAGAAATCTTTGTTCTCTATGAAGGAAGGGAAGTTGTTGGTCCATATAGTATTGGCAGAGGGGGTGAGAATTGATCCCAGCAGAGTGGAGGAAATTCAAACCTTATCACTTCCCATGTCTAAAAAAGAGGTTCAAGCCTTCTTCGGGAAAATTAATTTTCTAAGGAGGTTTGTCTCAAATTTTGTCGAGCTAGTGAAACACATCACAGCCATGCTCAGGAAGGGAAACAAGGTGAAATGGACCACTAAGCCCAAGACATATTTTGACCAAATAAAAAGGGCATTGACTTAGACACCTGTGCTAATCAGTCCTGACTATTCCAAAGAATTCCTAATTTTCTCCTTTGCTTCTTTTGATACAGTAGCAGCGGTCTTGTTACAGAAAAACGAGAAGGGGCATGAGCAACCCATCTCTTTCTTCAGCAAGGCATTAAGAGATGTGGAGACCAGGTATGAGATCATGGAGAAGCAAGCCTATGCTTTAGTGAAATCCCTCAAAGCTTTCAGGATCTACATCTTGCATTCGAAGGTGACAGCATACCTTCCTTCAACTTCTGTAAAGGACATTCTTGTACAGCCAGACATAGATGGGAGAAGAGGCAAATGGATAGCAAAAATTCTGGAATTTGACTTGGAAATAAATCCCACCAAGTTGGTTAAGGGGCAAGGTCTAGCCAAGCTACTAGTTGAATCCAATTATGAAGCCTTGGGAGTTAGTTTCCTCAACACTCACTCAGGAACTCAGCGAGTTGAGTTGCCCAGCTAATGCTCTCAAGACGGCTTATCGCTGGCATATTGTGCCTGGTATCGTGACATTCTGTACTTTATGCAAGAATTGAAGCCTCCATATGGAATGGGTAAAAGCAAGGCAAGAGATTTAAAGATCAAAGCAGTCAGGTATTGTCTCATTGAGCAAGTTTTATATTGGAGAGATCCTTTGGGGATGCTGCTAAGATGTTTGAACCCACCAGAAGCCCAGAAAATTATGTTTGATTTCCATGAAGGCCTTTGTGGGGGGCATCATTTCTGGAAGACCATAGCTCATAAGATCCTCAGGGCTAGATATTACTGGCCTACTTTATTCGCTGATGTCTGCAGAGGAATCAGAGCTTGCATCAAATGCCAAAGGTTCTCAGGAAAGCAGCAACTCAAATCGTTTCCATTGAAGCCTATAATAGCTCCAGCACCTTTTCAGGAGTGGAGGCTGCACTTCATTGGAGAAATTCATCCTCCCTCAAGTGGTCAACACAGATGGATCCTGACAGCAACATATTATTTCACCAAGTGGATAGAAGTTGTCCCCACCAAAAGTGCATCTCACAAAGTAATTATCAACTTCCTGGAGGATATCATAGCCAGATTTGGTTGTCCCAGTAGGATCGTCACTGATAATGCTGCTTCTTTCAAGTCTGAGCCTCTAATTGAGTTTTGTGAGCAGTTCCAGATCTCACTAATTCACTCGACCCCCTACTATCCCCAGGGCAATGGTTTAGCAGAATCCTCCAACAAAAGCCTAATAAGGATCATCAAAAGGTTGTTGGAAGACAACAAAAGGGCCTGGGATTCAAAGTTGAAGTTTTCTCTATGGGATGATCGTGTGACAACAAAGAAATCTCTGGGCACTTCGCCTTTTCAGCTAGTCTACGGAGCAGAGGCAGTTTTTCCTACTCAGCTCACCTTACCTGTGGCGAAATTATTTCAAGACTATGAGGGAGAAACGGATCATATGATCAGGAGAATTCATCAGATAGTAGAAGTGAAATAGATCAGAGAGAAGGTGAGGATCGCAGCTCATAATCACCATGGAAAGATCAAGCAAGCTTTCGACAAGAAGGTTAGGAAAAAGGAGTTCGAGATCGGGGATTTGGTACTCAAGTGGGATGCCCCCAGGCAGGATAAATGCAAACACAACAAGTTTGACACCCTCTGGATTGGCCCCTTCAAGATCTCTGAGATTTTCTCCAACAATACATATGGGTTGCAAGATTTAGAGGGTGAAGAGGTTTTTAGCAGCCCAGTGAATGGGCATTTTCTGAAGAAATGTTTTATTTGAGCCTCAGACGGCTCCCTTGTTTGTAAATATTGTCCTTTAGTTCTTTGTTTAGTTTATTTTTGCATGTTTTCGGCTTAATAAGTGACTCCATAGCCCAATAGGAAGGCACTGAAGATGCGGGAGGAGTTATTAGAGCATCACAGGGAGGACTCTATCCCCCATGGAGCCTAATGTTAGCGATTATTTTTGTTTTAGGCACAAGAGCACCCAGGTCTGCAGAATGACCAGGAAACACCCAAGTGTAGTAGCGGAAGAACCCAACTTTCCAGTTACGAGTCAAGCGAGTGGGAAAGGTTTGATGTCTACAGTCGATATCCATCCATGAAGAAGATCAATGGTCATCGGGATCTCGGGGTTACCAAGTTACCCAACATATAGCACCAAAGAAAGCCCTTATATATTAAGGTTGAATCTGGGTCGTCCGATCCAGTGACGCGTGTCGCAAGATCCGTCCGCATCGTCTTTTCGGCATTCAGGAGTTCATGGGGTGAGAGTTTCGTGTTGTTCAACATCGTGAAACCTTGAACCTTGATAGCACTGAAAGCGTAGAAGCTGGGGCCCGCAACATCACGAAGCATTTTTAGCCGTCCATTCAAAGGGGACACCTGGCGACAAACTAAGCCATTTCGATGTTTCGCCCGTCGCGACTCCAAGGTGCAAAAAGCAACTACGTTATGTTCCGATGCACGAAATGTGGGGAGAGTCCCGAACCCGAGCCCACAGCGGTGTCGGGCGAGTTCAAGACCATCAGATCTCAGAGGGACACGTGGCACCAGATTGAGTTGTCTTGGCATTTTGCTCATCGCGATTTCGAATTTCATGAATAGTTCCTTCCCATTCGCGAACGTCGAAAGTGCATTGGGAATAGGCGCAAGGTCACGGACCCTGGGCACTTGAGAGAGCAGAAAGGGTTGTACATGAAGGGGGCTAGAAGCTCCAAGATGAATCTCAGAAGGGAGGCATTGTGACTCTCCGGAGGCCATTTCAGCGTGAGCTAAATCCCAGTACTTGCTGGAGATGAATGAAGAAGAGAAAGGGTGGTTGAAGCCTCACCTCGTTCATTTATTGCAAAGTATGGATGTCCCAGCTAAAGGTCCACCCGAGGTGGTCTTCTATACTGATTCTTTCCATGGAAACCACGCCAAGTCCTCGACTCACCAAGGAATCCTGCGCACGCTAACTGAACACTTCATGGCTCAGCTACCCTCCTTGCAGGAGCCATGCGTAGTTAAGGTGGCATTTAAAGAAAGATATCAGTACGAGTTTGACTGAAGGGACATCAAGCCTTGAGTGACTGGGCACGCCTCTGTGGGGTGAATTTTCCTAGGTATATAAACTCAGTCTTTTGTATTTCTAAGAGATCGATGGTAGAGCAGAGCTCCCGATTGTAAAGTTTTAGTAGACATTCTAGCTTTCTGGTCATGCATCTGTATATGAGATTTCTTATTTTATAACAGACAGTCTTCTTAATCCATCTAAATTTTCTTCTCATGCTAGGAGAGTTCGTGAATGAATGATTCGTGCGGATCATTGCAATTATGTCATGATAAAGGATTTATTTATGCATTATTGTATTCTCCGGTTTTCTGTGTTTGAGCGCAAGAAGATCTTGTGTTTGGATGCCTTCTTCTACAGTCTGTTGGAAACCTGATGTTTACTACAGACCTTTGCATCTCCCTGATCTAAGTCTTACCCCTACTCACCCTTACTACACCTCACTGTCTTAAGTTACCTAAGACCTCACTTTCCCATACATGCCTAGCCTAGTTTCGAAGTTGGAACCACATCGCTCGAGTTAACCTCCATCCGATCACCCCATTAAATAAATCATGACATAAACTGATGGGCGTCGGGCTCTACTCCTATTGCAATCCAGGAGTGACTTCTGACGCTAACAACACCTACACATCATTGAGTAGGATTCCCAGGCCGTTATTCCCTAGCTTTCATATTGTACTTCCAGCAGTAGCACAACAGCCAGTAGCACAGAGATTGGACACACAGGTAGAGGATATTGCTAATTATAGGAGAGAGTATGTAGCCCTAAGGCCAAATTTCAATAATGACATGAATTTAGTAGATTATTGCATAATTAGACTCTGGAACTTTCCTAGAGATCCTTAGAGGGGAGGACAACAACATCACTAGGGACATAACATGGAGTTCATTCAGAAAGTAGGGAAACTCACTATACACTCTTCTGATGGATCATCCATATGTGTTGTCAAATATTGGGTACATAAACTCGACACGTACTACAAGCTCAACCAGATGATAGAAATTGAAGCCATCTGTTTCACTACTTTGCATTTGGAGGTAGAGGCCCACAAGTGGTGGCATCATGGACTGGTGATATTGGGTCATAGTCACATTACCTCATATAGGGAGTTCATAGAGAGACTTATGGATAAGTTTGACAAGAGGGACCAAAAGATCTATTTCAGGGAATTAGACCAGTCGAGACAAACTGGTACACCTAATGCATTTATCACAGAGTTTTAGACAATAGCCATGACAGTGACAGACATTCAACATGCTAATTAATCATGATTTTCACAGAGGGTCTCACAGAACCCTTGAGAGGATGGGTGAAGGCCTATAGACCTCACACACTACAGGATCCCATCCTATGCACTAGATATCTAGCAGACTCAGTGTATAAAACCAAAACTTTTTCCAAACCATTTTTTCCACAGAAGGACCGAAATAGGAAACTATTCCAAAGAGATTGGAAGGGTAAGGAGAAGTTGGATGATGATATGAGGTGTGAGCTTATGAGGAAGAATTTATGCTCCAAATGCATATATCCATGGGTCCCCAGCCATAGGTGCATGGGAAAGGGACAAATCCACTACATTGAGGTTGTAGCAGACAATGATGAGGAGGAACATTACAGTCAAGTATAGGACAGTGAGTCCACTAGCTCAAAGGAGGAGCCATTGCATGAGGAGGAGAATCCTCCAAGGAGACCACCGACACGGTAGGGGCAAGCCACTGGTAGAGCCACAACCTCGCGATAAGGCTAAGAGATGAGCACTAGTGAGGGAAGGATTCATAGCGACCCTTTATAGAGTCCCTAGGTATGACACACTCAATATTAGAGGGACTATTTAGGGACAGCGGGCCATTTCCTTGATAGATGGTGGGGAAACCCACAATTTCATTGACGTTGCACTGGTAGCTAGGACAACACTATAAACCGAAGAGTTTGAGGGTTTTGATGTTGCAATTGTTGATGGTCACATGGTAGAGTGTTTGGATCGAGTTCCAGACTTAGAGGTACATCTAGGAAACTACACAATGAAGGATACATTCTATGTGGTTTACCTTTCTGACATAGATGTGGTATTGGGAGTCCAATGGTTGATCACATTGGGCAAGATTTATACAAATTACCAAACACTTGAGATGAGATTTAGAGACACTAAGGGGAAGAAGATTGTACTAAGGGATATGGTGATAGGGGAACCCAAGACAATGTCATCAAAGAGGATGGAGAGAATCTTCAGACATGGAGGAGTAGCATATGCAGCAAAGTTCTTATCACCACGCGGAGGGATTCAGACGGTTGCCAGCAGTATCAGGTAGAGATCAAGGATTTTTTGAGTCAGCATGAGCATTTTTTTGGTCCGATGCCACCAGGGAAACCCCCAAACAGAGGGTTTGAGCACACCATTGAGATGGAGATCTTAGCAAATTGGAAATCACACTTGTTAGTATAGTATTCCAAGAATAAGTTTTCATGTGAGTTATTGGAAAAATAGGTACTGGACGACAAGTATAGATTCATAGATGAGGTCATCTTCTATAAATACTGAGTCTACCTTGTGCTCAGATCTAGTCTCAAAAATAAGATATCAGAGGTAGTACACAACTCACCTTTAGAAGGCCATCAGGGCTTCTTCAAGCCATGCAGGCAGGTCAGGGATATATTCTCTTGGAAGGGTCTTAAGAAGGATGTGATGAGACATATCAGCGAGTGTGTGACTTGTCAGCAGAACAAGTCAAAGAAGACACTCCCAGCAGGGTTTCTTCATCCACTCCCTATTTCGAAGAATAAATGGGAAATTATATCCATGGACTTCATTATAGACCTACCTAAGGCTCAAGGTAAGGACTGGATATTTGTAGTGGTCGACATATTGACCAAATTTTCACACTTTTCCGCGATTGCTACAGACCATAGTGCGGTGTAGGTGGAAAAGTTGTTCTTCATAGAGATCTTCAAACTTCACGAGTTTCCATAGAGTATATTCAGTGATAGATTCAGTCAGTTCATCAACATATTTTGGCAAGAGTTATTCATATTGGTTGGTACAAAGTTGAAATTCAGCACCAGTTACCACCCCCAAACTAATGGGAAAACTGAGATATTCAACAAGTGGATAGAGGGCTACTTGAGGAACTATGTCAGCAAACAATAGAAAGAGTGGGTAGGGTGGTTACATCTTGGAGAGAACTGTTACAAAACTACCTTCTACATGTCCATAGGTATGACCCCATTCAGAGAATTATATGGATATGATGCTCCCACTTTGATTGATTTGGTTTTTGGAGACAACAGGGCTCCCAAGGCCAAATACTGGATAGTAGAGAGCCAATATATTCTCAATGTATTAAAGGAGAATTTACAGGTGGTGTAGAATCAACTAAAGGTGAATGCAGACAGACACAAGATAGAGCGTATCTTTGAGGTTGGGAATTTTATATTCCTGACGATACAACCATACAGGAAATCATGTTTGAAGAAGAGTGGGGTAGAGAAGCTTAAACCCTTATTATATGGACCATACAGGGTCATACGCAGGGTAAGTGAAGTGGCCTACGAGTTATAACTACCAGAGGGAAGTTGGATTCACGTGTTCCATGTTTCTTTCCTCAAGAAAGCAGCGGGACAGTTCATTAGCACTTATGAGGAGATATCGCCTTTGGATTAGGAGGGACGGTTGGAGTTTGTTATGGAGGACATATTGGATTTAAGCAAGATAAAATTGAGGATTCGGTTCATCAGAGAGTGTTTGGTCAGATGAAGGGGACTTCCATTAGAGGATGCTACTTGGGAGAGTGGTCATATTTTGCAACACCCTAAATTGATGTTGCTTGAGGACAAGCAATCTCAGGAAGGGAGGAATGTAATGTTTCTGAGTGAGAACCCAGGAGAGGAGGGCTTAGTAGTATAAACATCTCCTTTAGACTATATCCAGGAAGAAACAGGGGAAAATGTTCATTTGATGTCATTTCACTAGGGAAATGTTATAATTTGAAAGCGACATTAAGTGACTAAGTGGAAAAAGGTAATTAAGCGCTTAAATGAATATTAAATCAGAAAACTTAGGAAAAGTGCTTAAGTGAAAATTCAACAAAGAATTAGGGTTTCAGTGGATATAACGAGAGTAAAAGAGACCTAATGGGTCATTATTGATGATTTGAGAAACGAAACCAGAGCTTTGAGGAGAAACCTAGATTCAGATGAATTTGAGGATACTTGTAGATTCCAAGAGGAAGACACCAAGGGATTGCATTTAGTGTTGAGAGATACACCCTAACCAGTCAGGGATACCACACAAGTTTTCCATTGCTTTCATTACATATCTACACTCAAATTGAGCGTGGAGATCATAGATCCATCTCTAGAAATTATATTACAACATGAGTTCTATAGAAAACATCAAAGGTATAGTGGGTCGCTCTTCATGAGGAGGCCTATCAAACCTAAACCCTCATAACCCATTTGAGATCAGGGGAAGGTGATTCATTTGCAGCATCCATCACATTTTTTCAATCCTTCTAGCCATCAAGGTTTCACATTCATTCAGTGGAGTTGAAACGTCTTTGACAAACAGAGGAGAGTTCACACATTCTCAGATCTACTCATCCAGCGGGGATAACGAGCCAAATTTCTCCCGACCCATTGGAGAGGGAGGTAGGGTGCTCCATTCAATACAAGTTCCATCAAATTTTGATGGTGTAATATACTTGAGTGACTCTTTCAATGTTAGCAAGCGTGAGGGTATTCCTGGCAGTTGGAAAAATTACTTCTGAAAGTGACAGAGATATCCAATATCCTAGCAGCAGCAAATCCATCCAAGGCGAATCTACATTATGTTCAAGGTTATTTTGGACAGGTTCATTTGGGTGATGATGCACCATGCAAAATTTTTGGAATGGGAAAGGTACAAATAAAGAAAAATAATGGAAACCAATGGTTGTTGAAAGAGGTAAGACATGTTCCAGATCTAACGAAAACTGTAATTTCAACTAGGCATTTGGAAAGTGAAGGTTGTATATCTATAGTTATAGATAAGGCGTGGAAGGTCACCAAAGGATCACTGGTGATAGAAAAAGGAGAGAAGGTAGGTACATTGTATTTATGTACTAGTAATAAATATTCTTCTATCTCTTTAGCTTTTACAGGAGTGGATACAGCATTGTGGCATCATAGGCTTGGACACATGAGTGAGAAGGGAATGTAGACACTTCACAAAAGAAATTTGTTGCCAGATCTTAAACAAATTGATTTGTATTTCTGTGAGCATTGTGTTTATGGAAAACAGAAGAGAGTTAGATTTCTCAGAGTCGGAAAAGAAAAGGAGTGAAAGGTTAGAGCTTGTGCATACAGATGTATGGGGACTAGCTCAGGTATCATCTCTTGGTGGCTCTCGTTATTATGTTACTTTTATTGATGATGCAGTTAGAAAAACTTGGGTTTTATTTCATTCAACAAAAATATGATGTTTTTGATACTTTTAAGAAATGGAAAACTTTGGTTGAGAATGAGACAGGAAAAAGGTTGAAGT
>SNQJ01S0129873.1:11069-25972 GCA_010110895.2 Picea sitchensis
TTGCAGGAAGCAGAGGGTCATGGATATGGCAGTAAGGTAAGCCCATAGGAAAGACCGATTGCCTGCTGGGCCAAACTGCAAGGAATGTTATTTCCTTTTGAGGAAGTAATTTAATCATTAAGTATGCACAATTCTAAGATTTTTATGGCGATGTAGTAAAGGTGCAATAATATATATATATATATATATATATATGCATGGAAAAGCTAACAAGTTGTTAGGCCGAATGAATTTGAAAGTGCAAGAAGAAAAAGGGGTCTTGGATATGGCAGCAATGTAAGCCCATAGTGAAGTCCAATTGCCTGTTGAGCCAAGCCATTATGGGGAGGAAAGTCCCATAATTATGAATTTGGTTCCTGTGCAGAACAAATATGAAACCAAATCATGAGAATGGACAAATCTGTGGGTGACGGGTTCGCAATAAAAAAATTTGAAAGTTAGAATTGATAATGATGTCTCATGAATTTTGTATACCTGTGATATAGGTGAGAAGAAAAGACATGTTCAGAAAAGAACAATTGAAGGCTGTCAAAACTGAAGGAGATGAACATGACCACTACTAAGCCATGAAAATTCTATGATGAGTCATGATCACTTGAAATAAACTTGTGTTGAGGTAACACCAGCCGGAGGGATGACCGGGCAGAGAAAGTACGAGGGACGCCTCGACTGTAAGACTCGATAGAGTCCCTAAAATTCTTCCTGTGCGAGAAAACCTTGGCAGGGCAAGATGGATCGCTCGAGGGATTGTATAACAGTGAAGGGGATGCCTGAGCCTGGGCCTGGAGGGTGAGTGACAGCAAGGGAGAGGAGACCTTAATAATTTTTAAAAACTATTGGAATTATGCATCCAATGGGTACGCCAAGGAGGGCGATGATCATGGATGACAAATTACCATTTGGATACAGATCCACGAACTGCACAGATAAGTATTGTGCTAAGAATATGAAATTTCCTTTTTCTTTTTGAAATTTGAACATCAGTAAGATGTTTTTGCACAAAATTGTGAATTAATGTGCTTGTTGTCTAGGAATTATTGAAGGAAGATGACGAATATCAAGACTTCTGAAGTGGCCAAATAAGAAAGGCATGGCATGTGTTTTGAGAAAGAACATCGAGGACGGTGTTCCTTTAAGGGGGAGGGAATTTTAACACCCTGTTTCCCCCAAATTTGTAATTAATCCTAATATAGGAATTACCATGCTAAAGCATGATGACAATGTGAATGTATGATGTGAATGGACCTTATGAAGAAGGTCGGTGAATGTAATAACATTATGAATTTATATTGCAGGACTGCTGAGAGGGGATGTGAAGAAAAGAGACCACGATGGCGGTGGAAGGCACCTGAAAAGGTGGCGTTAACTTCCACCGAGAATTGATACCGTATTTGGACTCCACTGGCTCGGAGAACCAAAAGCGGCTCGTTGGCCCCCAAATTTAATGTCTTGCAGGCTGGTAGGTGGGCGGCTTGATGAGGGATGGGATGGTGAACCGGCCCATCCGTATAGCCGTCAGGCTTGATCGACGCGAGGATAATCGTGCCACATGCAACCTCGTGAGAGGATAAGGCGTATGGAAGAAGCGATTGGAAGCGAGAGAGGGTAGATGTGAGGGGAACTCTGGCATTATGCAGAGTGAGTGATAGCAGAGAGGAAGGATTGCAACCTTCTCTTCTGGTCACTGGCAGACAGAGAGACGCAGTCTCAGAGCATCGTGGTCTTAGCTCGGGGATGGCTAGTGGTAAATCCGTTAGGAGTCGCTGAGCCTACGGTTGGGTGGAAACGAGCACCCGTCTCAGCAGTTGCACCCACTTCTGGTGTTATTTCTGATAAGTGTTTTACATATTGCTCCTTGAAATCCAAATATTGACATATATGCTTATAAAACTGTGAAATTGTGAATGATTACATCATAAGAATGTCTGTACAGTGTTTTGATAAGTAATGTTAGATATATGCTTATAACAGAAAAAACATGCATGTCTTATGTTGATAAATGAATTTAATTATGCATGAGTCGAATCAAGTCAGACCTCCAGTCCATCCTCGGGAAGATGTTTCCCCTTACCCGTCTCCAGGGATGCCCCAGAATAGATCTCGTCCCAGAGACTTTCCTCCGTAGAAAGTTTCACCAAGAACCCAGAAAAAGGACCCGAACGCGCAAGTCTTAATAACCCTACACGAGGAGGAATGACCCTCTTAAAATTCTGAAGTAGCAGCGTAGGAATAAGTAACGAATCGACAGATGAGATCCTGTCGGAAGACCCATGGTCATTCACGACCGTCAGATTGACGGAAGTAGTAAGAGCATTACACATCCTGCCCCTTTTCCCTCTATCTTCGTGAATAGCGAGGAAATCAGAATCGTAGGTCCCCCAAGGTCCATGAGAACATTTGGATTGTTGATCTTTCCACATCCACGAAGTAGTGGAAGAAATGCACGAGGGAAACAGACCTGATCCGTCAGATCGGCTGGAGAAGGAGACCTGGACTGTTGGTTTCTATGTTTGGGGTGTACCAAGTTAAGCATATAGAAGGGGGAGATCGACAATCATTGGATCTCATTCAAAAATCCCATCGGTCGTTGGATAGGGTTAAGATGCTCAGAGTTTAGCCTCTAGAATGTGCGCAGGAAGAACAGATCTAGACCGTTAGATCTTGGTCCAATTACCCATCAGCCATCGGATCGGATAGGAACTGCCCGAGGGTTGCCATCGGGATTCCAGCCATCGACATATCGGGATTTTTGAGAACCAGAAAATCGAAACACTTCAAGTCTCGAAACGCCGGGAAGATCTAGACCATCCGTTTGAGGATACATGTGGCAAATATCGAGGTTTCCCATCGGGTGTCGGGATATCGACATTTTCGTGGACAGGAGATCGGGGAAGTCTGAAGTGGAAACTCTGGTAAAATCTGAGCTATCCATTTGGGGAGACAGGTGTAAGAAATCCGTAGAGAGTCAGAATATTCAGCATTGAGATATCGGAGATGCTGAGGTCAAGGGAATAAGGACACTTTAAGTCTCGAAATAGCGAGATGAGATCTGGACCGTCCATCAGGGTGAGACACGTGGCAAACATCTGAAGAGAGTCGACAAATCGGGAGATTTGTGAGCCAGACGTCAGGGAAATTCATAGTGAAAACCCCCAATACAATCNCATCGGGAGTCATCGACGTTTGGGCCATCGGGACTCACACAGATAAGTTCTTTTTGGGTTGGCGTTTGGCGAAGTCCGAGGCTTAACCTGGACTGTCCATCCATTTCGGACACATGTCGGAGATCCGAAGAAGGTCGAGGATCGACATATTGGGGATTCCGTGGACACAAAATCTCTTCATTTCGGAATCACGAAGTCCTAAACCCCGATGAGTGGGGGCCAACTATCAACACATCAGAGAAGGAGGATAGTGCCACCGTGAGGGGCCAACTGTCAGCAAACCGGAGAGTCGGGATTCGAGGAATCGGGAATTCCGTGGACATATGCACTTTGGCATTGAAAACCCTGAAACTCCGACGAGAGGTAAGATGGTGGTCATATAGAGGGAGATCACATGGACCCCAAAAGACTAGCCCAGGGGACTAGCGAACGTTGGAGCGCGTCGGGAATCGCAGGATCACGGATCCAAGGTGCATATGCACTTTGGTATTGGAAAGCCCGAGACCCCGACGAGATGAAAGCTATAAGGCTGCGGTCTTGTGTGCACGGTCGTGTGGACTAGGAGCCTAGCCAGGGAGGGGCTAAGGCCAAAAAGGAGCTCATCGATGATCGGGGATTGCAGAGTACAAGAACTCTTGACAACAGGAAAGACGAAACCCTGATAACCTGAAATTAAGATCAGGAAAGAGTGCGGTCAAGGTGCAGAAGGCCTTGTAGGAGAGAGAAAGAGCCAGCTTACGCTGGGTCTCCATGGTTATTTAGGGGTTCGAGTCCGACAGAGGACCGGAAAAATTTGATTTAGGTAGAGGGGATGTTACAGTGAGAAACAACCCTATGTGTGACAAATTCCAATATTTAAACTTCTAAACCTTTAGAAAAATCAATGGTAGAAGTTATCTAAGATAAAGTACATTTTCATGTATTCATTGTAATAGAATGGTGTAGTTGAGAGGAAGAATAGAAGCTTGGTTTAACATGTAAGGTATATGCTTATGAGTGTAATAGCATTAGAATCTTTTTGGATGGAGGAAATTGCAATTGTAACATATTTTCACAATAAACTTTCCATTATTGTAATAGAGAAGAAGTCTACCCCTTTGAAGGATGGTGCAGGAAAAAAATATGCATTCATGTTTTGAATATTGTTAGTTGGTCCACATATGCACAAGAACCACAAAATAAGAGAAAATATACACCATGAGATTCTCAAGAGGATATTGACATGCCATGATTTGAAATTTTTATTGATTTTATTTTCTATTAAGTGGGAACTCATGTTAAAATAAGACTTTAATTTCAAAAAATATCATTTTTGCAAAACAAATTATGACTAGTGGACCGATACATTAATCAAAAAGAGCTTAAAATGTTGGAATTTAATAAAAATGATATGCTATAGAGAGGCATTTTGGGGTCATCTCAGATAGCGTTGACATTTTTAGGATCTTGAATTTCCAATGCACTTTAAGGTCTTCCCATGCATTTTTCAAAATTTTGATACCATAAAAAGAAAATTTGATCCCAATGAGATAAAGGAGACTTAAAAAGGGAAAAATAAGAAAAAAATTATGGTCTTAATAAGGCTCCCATTTTTTCACACAACACAACATCAAACTCAACCTTAACTTCATACTAGAGTTAGGGTTATTGCATATTAGGGTTTTTTCCTCTTAAGGTTTCGGAGCTACTATAAAATGTATCTCTAACATCTTGTTATGGTCTATATAGGAAAGAATGTAGCCATCACATCTCTTGCAATAGATATGTTTCCACCATTCTAGACACTAGGTATTGCTTTGTACTCGTTCATTGTTTTTCACTATTGTTCTGGTTTTTGTTGTAGCTCTATGTTTCCATTTCTATGTGAATGATATATTTCATTTTCTTATCAACATAATCCATATCAAATTGAGTTTAAATAATCGTTAGGATTCCAATAAAGTGATGAAGGATGATGAATATTTCATTGATAAAATGTTCGGAGGTTCACTAAGATGGACTCAAATGTTCCTAAGAATATTTTGGAAGGTACCATAGGTAAAAAAAGTTGTGGAATTAGAGATGCCAATACTACAAGTTACGTTATTGGTGATAGTACAATCTATAATAGTCTAGAAACCACTATCACTAAAGATATTTTTGGTGATGGTCATAGATATAGAATTACCAAAAACATATAGTAGAGATATCCCTTTTTAAACATCACTAAATCTACTTTATTGTCATTTTTAAGGTTTAAACTATTTAAAAAACAACATTTCTATCCATTGAGTAGTTTTTTCATTGATCATATATATTTTGAATCAACATGTTTATAAAAACAACTTGATGCGAAAGAAATACTTATTTAAAGGTAAATATTTTATTGAGTAGTTTCTAAGATTAACCTAATTGTCAGTTAGTTACAAAAGTTGTAAATATAAGTTTAAGTCAAAATCTTAAGAATTATGTATGAAATAAATAATGTGTAAAGGATTGAAGTTGAAGCTTGAAAATATTTTATTATGAGGTAGGTTTTATGAACTTGAAAATATTTATTAGATTTTATGTTGGACAGAAGTGGTGGTCTCATACACCAATTTGGTGTCAATGTAATGACATTTATACTGTATTTCATGATAGTTATAATTTTATAATGAGATACATAAAATTTATTGTATTATAATTTAAATATATTTTTAAAATTTTATTATGATATAAATAATAAAATGTACTAAATAGAAATTTGCAAGTAAAATTGACATAATGAATAACTTATAATTTCAAAGTTTTGTGTATATGGTATAATATATAGTGTAATCATTTTGTATATTAATTTTACAAGAATTATTTAAAGTTTTGTTATAGTCTTAATCATGTTGTATATTAATTTTACAAGAAGTATTTAACTATTTTAGTTTTTGACCTATTTTAATAATATATATATTTTTTATTTAGTTTTATTTTTTTTTTGAATATTTGTCTAAAATTTATTCACAAATTGTTGTATCTATAGATTTGAGTGGTTAATTTTCTGTAATTTTAATATTATAGAGTTTTTCAACATATTGAATCCATTTTTACATTCAAAAATACAATTTAAACAACTGAAAATTATAATTAAATACAAATATATTTCTCTGAATTCAAATGAAAAAGACAAAAACATAAAACAGCTATACAATATCTTTTTTTTTAATCTGATTAATTTGAAATATATATAACTTAAAAAATAAAATAATTAACCTACTCCATCAATTATTGGAGATTGAGAAGACGAATAACCGTTAGATTCACTCGTGTCTCACTACAAATAAAATAAGATAAAGTAATAATTGTATAGTATTGTTTTCTTTAATAAGTCAACCATATATTAAAGCTCTAAAATCAACCAAAACAGTAAGACAGAATCCCTGCTGCGAGGTAGCGGAAGCTACGAAACAGTGCAGAGATTCTTCAGAAGCAGAAACAAACAAACAACAACGGTTGGTCAAACATAATACAATGGCAGAATAAGAACATCGGATCCACTTCCACCATTACTTTCATTCATTCTATTGAAATCGGGGTGGCGTGGCCTGTATCGGTTCGCAGCCATTAATGGATGACGTCAGTCAACTGCAGGCATGTTCTTAAAACACTTTATATTACTATTATGATGTCTCACAGCTTTGGGTTCCATTCATGGAGTTTAATAACTGATATATATTTATATCTATATATATGTGAAACTTTCTTCAGGTGACAGATGTTCATGGTTATGAATTAAAAAACACATTAGCCACTTAACTGAATCGGTGGAGTCATGGTCTGAATCGGTGGAGTCATGGTCTACTGTATATTCTTAAATGTAAGAGCTGAATCGCAGCAGATTTTAATACAATTAAGTTAAAATGGGAAGAAATTAAGTCACACAACACAAAACATTTTTCATTCCTTAACAAACAAATGGAGGGTAAATATATAGCGTAGAGATCGCGGCTTAAGTGGATCGGATTAGCTAATAATAGTAAACCTAGAAAACTCACTGTTACAACAGTCTCGTTGAAACTCACTATTACAACGGTAATAGTTAACCTAGAAACTAACTATTACAACAGCTATAGCGTATCTCTAACACCTTCTCTTAATGCTTACATTACAAAATATCTCAATCACAAATTACAAAACATAACAAAGGTTACAACACTAGAACTTTCATCTTACATGCGATCTGGTCTTCTCGGCCTTTGAAACTCACTCTGCAATCACGCGACTTCCGCTCTTTCTTCTTCCTCTTCTTAGGGCGCTACTTGACACACTTAAAGTCAAAACACCTCGACCATCTTTCTTGCACTTGTATATTGGACAATTTGACAACTTGGCTCATCCGGGCTTCCGTGATAAAAGTTGACAATTATTAATGCATTCGTCGGACTTGCAACATCTGTTGGATTTTTGCTTTCTGCTATCCTTCATTATATAGAAGAACAGTTTGGATCTTGAATGTCTTCAACATTCCAGCACACACAAGGTGACTTCCAACAAAAAACATTGTACTTGAAACTGGGGCTACGCTTGCATCAAGATACAAGTTCTTATTTTTACATAAACACTTATATAAAAACTTTTAAACTCACCACACACCACAAAAACATAACACATGGCTTTGTTGATTTGGAACACTTAGAAGAACATCAAGATCCACCGATTAATATAACATACTTATACACATACTCAAACCAATGATGTGTGCTCTTGGCACCCGAGAAGAGCGTCGAGAACCACTAGCTTTAACGTATGCTACTTTGTTCAATGATTGGTTCTTCATCATTTTATTACAAATAAAATCACACTCTCTCACACACACATAATATATCTAACATACATAAGAAAAATTTAAACACACCACACATACATATATAGAGTAAGCGAGGCGGTGAGTATTTATGGTGGTTCTTCCTTCATATCTATCCACAGAACCAGCGTACGAGAAATATTTTAAATTGTATATACTTTCTGATCTGGCTGACTCCTTAGTGAACAGTGTACTTCATGGAGAAATCTATTGCATGCTTGATGCATTGTCCTTTGAGTATAGTGCAACTTCAGAATGTGAGCTAACTTCCACTTCACCTTCCTTCATCTTTAAATCTCTTACCCACTTTAATAAAGAGATTTACCTTAACTGAAATACATTACATTTACTTTATCCACATGCATACACTTTAATATTCAAAATATCCTTTTTTTATTTAAAGAAATTTTTATACCTCACTCTCAAACAATCCAACGCGTGCAAATCTTATTCAATGCTCCACATAATGCATGCATGCAAATGGAATGACTCGCCAAAACTCCTTCCTCTTTCCAGCTCCGGAGAAACAAAGGGTATGTTTGTGCAAATCCTCCATAAAAGAGCTTGCGGTTGCATGCACCAATTCTCAACTAAATTCACGCATTAACTCATTGAATCTCCGCGAGTCCGCAGCGATCGGATCTCCCTCCTTTTCGCTTTTACGGCTGCCAATGGCCCTCCACCCCATTCTCGCGACGCTCATCAACGCAGAACCCGTGTTTTCAACATTCACGAATTTGCGCTTCAGCCTTCATGCGGCTGGGCGGCGTGATTACGATGGATGCGCTGGAAACCACGGACTATTACAACCGCAGCGATCCGCCTCTTTCCTTTTGGCTCTACGTGCCAGAGTTAAAGTAGATTGAATTCGCACAACACCAAAGCGTTTTCGTTCCTTAACAAACAGATGGAGGTTGCATATATGGCATGCGGATCAGCGGCAGGGTGGATCTGATTGTTATTTAATAATGAGTAAGCCTGAAACTCCATGATTACAAGATCTGATTAGCTAATAATAGTAAACCTAGAAAACTCACAGTTACAACAGTCTCGTTGAAACTCACTATTACAACAGTAATAGTTAACCTAGAAACTAACTATTACAACAACTATAAGCATTATCTCTAACAAATTATTGATGACGGGAAACATGGATCCATTAATACATTATGAAGTAGACGACGTTGTATATATGTTGTATATAAGTCGTAATAAACTCTGAAAATGTCGATAACTTAATCTGTGATGACAGAGATATGAAGATATTCAACAAAACCATCACAGAAAATCTTCAAATCAGATTAATGCAGATTGTCTGGAAATACATTCAATTAATCTAAGAATTAATTGAATTAAATGTTAGTCTACTTATACTTGTATTAAGAATTAATCTATTTAAATAATTTCGTGGAGGTTGAAACATTTTACCCAATCCTAAGGCCTACCGTAGTGGTAGGGGATTCTATGTTTCTATAGAACATATAATACCCAACCACTCTGAATTGCCAGAACGATATAGTATGATATGACCAGTTGAAAATATATAAATTATGTTGACGTTACTTACTAATAAACATTACATGTTGATGCATTCATTCATTGATTGTCTCTAGAAACTTCATCTTATTGTTTTATCTATTTTCAATGTATGAGTTTTTTTTTTTTTAAAATGAAAACACTATGTTAGAAGTTTTGAAATTTAGATGATAATTGAAGTTTTAAGATATTAGAAAGAGTTTTAACTATTTTTAATGATAGGTGAAGTGTCTACTCAAAATTTTGAACGTTTCAAAATTTCCTACACAATATTTTTCAAAAAACTAAAACTCATATATTATGATCAACTGTAAAAATCTACACACTTATATGATTTATCCTTTTCAATTGCTTAAATAAAAAACATATTACAATCGACAATATATTAACCAATACAAAATTATTTGTTAAATACGATCCACATATTCATTACCCTTTCTCCCAACCCATCCTTAACACACTCCTTAAATTCTCAAACTCATCCTTAACACAGTACGCATCTTTAACAAAGGACACACTCCTTAAATTCTCAACCTCATCCTTAACACAGTACGCAGGCCTTAAATTCTGAAACTCATTAGATTGGTGAGATTCGAAGTCACAGAATGCATTATAACACGGTACACACTCCTTCAATTATCAAACTCTTTTAGATTCCTGACATTTCCATAACACGGTACACACTCCTTAAATTCTCAAACTCTTTAGATTGCTTGCATTTCCAACACAAAAAATGCATCAAAGAGTATGATGCGGGGAGTCATTTACGCCGTGACTTGCAACACCTACCTCGCTTCACATTGACCAATAAGTAAGAAACCAATTGATTAATTAGCAGAACTTTCGAAAGTAACCTCACTTCCTCTAATAGCCTGTGTTTTTTAACTCCACTCGAATGTTACACATAAAGGCAGGGCATGTGGACTTTGTAAAACAAATATGCCATGACGCCTAGTTCCTAGTGGTAGTCTGTCTAAGGCTTTCTCCATCCAAATGAATAATTAAATAGTTAGGTATTTTAAAATTTATTTATTTTATTTTATTTTATATTAAAATGTTAATGATTTGGATTTGATAGGTTAGTTATTATTTAGTAATTAAGAATAATGATTAAGCTTAGTTTGAGTTAGTTATTAGTTTGTGGAATATAAGATAGGTTATTAACACACTCATAACATAGAATACCTAACCCACATCACTAAGCTACATAATCAATTCACCCACCTAATAAAATAAATCAACTAAACTACCTAACCCACTAAGTCTAGTAACTTACATTACCCATTAGTTTACTGAACAGACTCGCCTAACTTCCATATCTTATTTTAATCCACCTATAACCTAACCCATAAATGTAACCTACTACATAACTCACTTGACTTACTTAAGATATCTATCACAACTAAACTACCTACCCCTAGAAAAATGCTAACCTGCCTAACCTACCAATCCTGATATAAACTACATTAACTATCCCACAAG
This sequence comes from Picea sitchensis, assembly GCA_010110895.2. Taxonomy (NCBI): domain Eukaryota; kingdom Viridiplantae; phylum Streptophyta; class Pinopsida; order Pinales; family Pinaceae; genus Picea; species Picea sitchensis. The sequence goes on from SNQJ01S0129873.1 coordinate 22,068, forward strand.
AAAAGCTAACCAACTCCACTAACACATTATCTTAGGATAACTTAGCCCATTATATGAACCTAATATATATATATATATATATATATATATATATATATATGTGTGTGTGTGTGTGTGTGTGTGTGTGTGTTATATGTAATACATATATACACTAACTCAACTAAACTTTCTAACACATATTCATTACCCTTTCTCCCAACCCATCTTTAAAACATGACACACTCCTTAAATTCTCAAACTCATCCTTAACACAATACACATGCCTTAAATTTTCACCTTCATTAGATTGGTGAGATTTCGAAGTCATAGAATGCATTATAACACGGTACACACTCAAATTATCAAACTCTTTTAAATCCCTGACATTTCCATAACACGATACACACTCCTTAAATTCTCAAACTCTTTAGATTGCTTGCATTTCCAACACAAAAAATGCATCAAAGAGTATGATTTGGGGAGTCATTTATGCCGTGACTTGCAACTAAGTAAGAAACTAATTGATTAGTTGGCAGAACTTTTGAAAGTAACCTCACTTCCTCTAATAGCCTATTTTTTTTTTAACTCCACTCCAATGTTACACATAAAGGCAGGGCAGGTGTGATAAAATGGGAGACTAGAGTGATATGAACAAATATTCTATTACTTACAATATCAATACAATGGACTCTATTATATAGAGTGTATAGGTTGTTATCATATCTAACTTATTCTAAAGATAACTGGAGAGGTTGAGAGAATATCTCNTTTTTTTACTCCACTCCAATGTTACACATACAGGCAGGGCAGGTGTGATAAAATGGGAGACTAGAGTGATATGAAAAAAGATTCTATTACTTACAATATCAATACAATGGACTCTATTATATAGAGTGTATAGGTTGTTATCATATCTAACTTATTCTAAAGATAACTGGAGAGGTTGAGAGAATATCTCAACCACACACCAAACTAGGATCTCACCAATCCAACTCTCTAACAACCTCTTAAGAATAGGATCACACAACTCAAGTAGAGATTATCTCTACCTCTCAATACATTATCAAGCATATTATATAAGTAGGAATTATATATTTCAACACTCTCTCTTAATGACTACTTATCTAAATATCTATGTGGTCATATCGTCATCTCCTTTGTCTTGTACCTGCATGTAATTATTGACGTCCACATAAAAAGAAATCCATCTATCGGAATACATGGGTCATCAGTCGTTGTAATCGCCAGTTCTCTAGGAATCCTTTTCAACTACATGGTTCATTCAACCATTCTTCATACCTGCCCCTTCATCACATCATCATTAACCTGGGTTTTTGTCGGCTTACCCATAACCATGCTCTGGGTTTTTTCGAATTACCCTCAACCATGCACCAGGTTTTTCTCAGATTAGTTGTAACCATAATCTTGGTTTTCTCGGATTACCCTCAACCATGAATCATGTTTTATCAGATTACCTATAACCATGATTTACATAGTGATTTTTAGATCACCACGAAATTTTAACATTAGGGGGTATACAATGGGTTAGGTACATAGCATTCTCTAGGGCCACTACATCAACATAGACTTTCTTTCAATTACATGTCTCACAAATGACATAACTATGCACACCTTCAAACCAAAAAATATCAATAACAATACTTGTAAAATCGTAACTCAATCACACTTCTCACAATCAACGTTGTGTGTGAGTCTGACGGAATGGGCATGTACACCTCACTTCATTATAACACAATCGGTGCAGAAATCAACGCTCCAATACCCTCCATGACAAACACATAGAGAATCTCTTCCTCTTTGGTTGGTGACTCCTCAAAACATTGTTTCCTAATTTCAATATGTTGCACGTAGATTCTTATTGCATTGCCATACGCTCCAATCAATTATTGTCTAGCAAACAGCAACAATCACAACCTAAACAGTATTTACTCACAAGTGCAATAGTTCCAACAATTTACACAACAGTTTTTGTGCAGTGATTCGGTGGATCTACGACAAATTCGAGACTGCCATACACAGTCCAATGAGAATACAAAAAACAGTAGAATTTGCCCAATAAGTTCAACATGACATTCCTTGCTATCCATAGCTAATATGATTTCTTTCTGGACAGATTCAGGATAATACTCCGACCATTTCAACTCCTGAACACACAACTTTAACATGTGGACAATACAACAACACCTAAGGCAAAGGCAGGAAAAGGTGTATGCAAAGATTAATCCGATCATAGGAGTCATCCTCAATTGGATGCGGAAGAACATAAAATTGACCAAGGCACAACATAGATACCATTATCAAAAGTGCTTCAACAAATTTGTGGATCGATCTCGTGACATATCTCAGAGACACTCGGCTGCACAACTCTCGGAAGATTTTCAACGCAACAATTGGATAGCTTAATCAACTTTTCTTGTACACCACAGAGCCTACGATCAATGGAATGTTGGAAGGAGAAATCTCTTATCTGATTGGTGTCAAGTACAAGGACACCTTCCACCAGCTCTCTTCTCAACTGCCTCTAATTCACATCCCTTCGTCAATGGACACAACTCCTCCAAGCAACAACTCCACAATATTCTATAAAAAAATGATGGTCGCTTCAGACTCATGGCGACTCCTTTCAATTGGAAACATGTGACTTCTCTTCTACCCAAGCAACAATACGCAATACCTAACAACGACTTCCTCTACACATAGGCATATTTGATACAGTGGCCACACAAAAATTTCTTCACGAAGGCGCCTCTTCTTTGCGCTCAGGGTAGCAGACCCTCTCTTCAAATGACACACTCTTCTAAAGGTGGCAGTTCACAACGTCGAGGGTTGGAATCAATATATGCACAACCTTCTCAATAAGTTCGACACTACTTCTTGGCAGTATCTCAACAAACAATAACAACGATTTGATGTTGCAATCTGTCCCTTGATCAACAAATCAATACACACAATAGCTCAAAAAATCTTCAATCAGAAATCAAATTATTCCTCTACTCTTCACATGAGCTTGGGCACTCCCGTGAGGGAGTCACGCCCAACCCTAAGGCTCTGATACCATGATAAAATGGGTTAGTAGAGTGATATGAACAAATATTCTATTACTTACAATATCAATACAATGGACTCTATTATATAGAGTGTATAGGTTGTTATCATATCTAACTTATTCTAAAGTTAACTTGAGAAGTTGAGAGAATATCTCAATCACACACCAAACTAGGATCTCATCAATCCAAATCTCTAACAACCTCTTAAGAATAGGATCACACAACTCACATAGAGATTACCTCTACCTCTCAATACATTATCAAGCATATTATGTTGGGTATGTGTTATATTCTTTGCATGTGTGTGTGTGCGTGCGTCAGATACGACAACTGCATCTGACGATCCCTTCACCTAGAGCTCTGTCGTGTGCGTGGGGCACTTTCTTAGGGGGGTCCAAGGGGGGGTAGGTATACCCCCCCTCTGGTTATGCACAACATTTGGCACTAGGTGGTAGCCTGGGGCAGTGCCCCGAAATTTTTTTTGGGGCGGTTTTTGCTATTTTTAGCGGATTTGTAAATTAATCCCGGATTAAGGGATTAGGGTTTTGGTATCTATGGAATACCTAAAAACATTGTATATATTGTATGGCGAATGGTGAAATTCGATATAATAAAAATAAGAAAGGTTTTCCCGATTGAGGGTTTCCGGTATAAAATCTCTATGTACTCTGTGTATGAGCCATTGATTAATTTCTGTATTGCTTAAGAATCTATATTCATTGCTTTAATTTATACGTTTAAAACTTACATGTGGTATCAGAGCTCGTTTTTGGCTTCAGAGGGACGCCTTTGTTGCTGAGGGTTTGGCTCGGTCTTGATAGATCAAGTTTATCTTGGGTCTATGATAAACCTGGGTTT